>PITA01007065.1:0-94717 GCA_004023965.1 Spilogale gracilis | reverse complement strand
GATTTTATTTATTTGACAGAGAGAAACAGAGCGAGAGAGGGAACACAAGCAGGGGGAGTAAGAGAGGGAGAAGCAGGCTTCCCGCCAAGCAGGGAGACCGAAGTGGGGCTCGATCTCAGCTCTCCGGGATCATGACCTGAGCCAAAGGCAGTCGCTTAACCAACTGAGCCACCCAGGCGCCCAAGGACGTTAGTTTCAAAGGCTATAGGGACACAACTGGGAAGAAGGCATGTGGTGAGATTAAAGAATATTTAAGGCAAAGGTAGAAATTTTCCTGGGATCTACTTAGTTATTTTTATTTCTCTCTCTTTCTCTCTCTCTCTCCAGCTTCCTCCCCAAACTGGCCACATTAATGTTTAGAAGGACACAGTCCATGTTTTTTTTTTTTCCCCCAAAATTTCATTTTTACATATCAAAAATGGATTTTAAATCATGACAGAACTCACAGATGTTAAGATCATATCTGTGTATTTAGCAACAATTAAGTAAACACAAAATAGAATAGCATGACTTTAGTGCTTTGTATTTTGTATTCAGATCATTTAAGACTCACTAGCTTAAAAACATCAGGATTCAGATAGTACAAATAATGTATGAGATAAACAAGAGAATCAAGAACTATTGCTCTGTAGATTCTTTTATTTGCTAGAGACCAAAATTTGATTCTGCAGTGCAAATCAATAAAAAAAAGCTAAAAGCAAATTTCAAGATTTAAAAAAAATTCTAGTACCAGATGGGCAAAGTATCCAAAAGACTGCAAATAATAATGAAATTGACTTATTTAAAAAAATCAAATCAAAGATCTATGATATCATATCTCTGTAATACTACAAACAGAATAACCTTTTCAGAAAAATTTTAAGGAGCCAAGACTATGTGGGAGAATAAAAACACATGTATTCATTTTATGCTGTAAGAAAGTCCAAAGAGGATTTATAATGCAAAGAAAATACGAAGAATGATCTTTGTCACTTTGTTTATTTAAAATTTGATACTGATAGAAACAATTTTAAATCAATATTGTTCTGCTAGTCCTCTTAATTCCAAAGGCACTTTATTAATGCTTTTCTTTTAGGACCCATTAGAGTTAGCTGATTTTACAGTTATTTTTTCATATACCTCTGTGCCTTTCTAGATCTAAAATCCTTTGAGGACAAGAACTACATTTTATATTTCTATACTCCAGAAGACTAGCACAGTATCATTAATGCAGTAAAACTAAATGAAGGTATATGGAAGTTCAATTTGTATAGTGAGGTCTTTATTATGAATCAAAATAGCATTCTAATTTAACCTGACACAACCTCACAATTACCATTTTATCTAGATGAGTTATATTCAAGGATAAAACATTTTTGTTGAAACATTATTGGTTTTTAACTCATAATTAAAAAGTCATGGCACAATTTCATAGGTAGAAAAAGTATAGGAAGAATTAGTAAACGACTTTTCCTTTTGCTTTGAGACTCAGGATTAAAAGATTTTCAATAGCATATCAACAATAATATTCTAGATTCTTATGTTCTGTGTTTTAGGTCCTCTGGAGACATAATAGGTGAAGTAAAGTTTAAGTAAAAGATTGTTTACTCAAACAATCTTTGCTTAGTAACATGAGTTTTCATATCTGATGTACTCTTGCCAGGCTGTAGACAATAAAAGGCAATAAATGGGATGAAGACATTTCCTTTTAAAAGTCCGTTTCCACTTTAAGACATTTATAAGAAATTCTTATGGTAAGATGTATTTGCAGTTGGTCTTTTTTATTCTTCAATTTCAGAAATGAGAAGAGGGGTGGGAATATTTTATTTGATTTAGGAGAAAGTTGGAAAGAAGAGTATGACTGAATCCCTACATTTACTGATT
Source organism: Spilogale gracilis (assembly GCA_004023965.1). Classification (NCBI taxonomy): domain Eukaryota; kingdom Metazoa; phylum Chordata; class Mammalia; order Carnivora; family Mephitidae; genus Spilogale; species Spilogale gracilis. Next base: position 92,854 of record PITA01007065.1, on the reverse strand, counting down.
TTATAGTAAATACAATGAGAGGGAAAAATATTAAAAAGTACAGAAGAAACAATATGAATGAAATTTCCCAACTGAAAAGTGTATCCCTCTCCCTGAAAAAAACCTATATATTTAATTATATACACTCATGCATGATTTGTTATTATAGTTCTTTCAATCTCAAGCATTCCTTTTCAATCAGATTGTCATTGTTCCCTTCAACTACAAATTTCAGATATCAGCACCTAATTAAAGTTCTTATTTATAGGTTCCTGATATAGTTTTATGTCCTTTCGGTCATGAAACAGATATGCTGTTCAATGTTACCTTTTTTACCTGAGCTACTTGGTATCTGTTACTATAAATGTTATCCCCACATCTATGCCCACCCAAAGTTTAAAATACCCTAACATCTGAAAGCTTTTTTTTAAATAAAAACTTATTTTATTTTTTTAGTGTTCCAAGATTCATTGCTTATGCCCCACACCCAGTGCTCCATGCAATACGTGCCCTCAATACCCACCACCAGGCTCATCCATTCCCCCACCCTTTCCCCTCCAAGACCCTCAGTTTGTTCTCAGAGTCTACAGTCTCTCATGCTTCATCTCCCTCTCTGATTTACTCCAGTTCACATTTTCTTTCCTTCTCCTACTGTCCTCCATGTTACTCCTTATGCTCCATGAGTGAAACCATATGATACTTGACTTTCTCTGCTTGGCTTATTTCACTCAGCATAATCACCTCCAGTCCCATCCATGTTGCTACAAAAGTTAGGTATTCATCCTTTCTTAGGGAACTGTAGTATTCCATTGAATATATGGACCATATCTTCTTTATCCTTTTGTCTGCTGAAGGGCACCTTAGTTCTTTCCACAGTTTGGCAAGGATGGCCATTACTGCTTCCATTTGTGGAATCAATCTTATCTTTAACTTGTTCTGTGTGTCCATGTAACTACAAGCTTATGTTTTAAATCACATTGGAAGGGGTAGCTTGAGAGTGAAGAAGGGTCTCTAATAATCTGTTGAGATGACCAGGTTTTACACAGTCTATTTACAAAATCTGTATGCACAGCAATATGAAATTTTTATCTAAATAAATTAATATGAACTGTAGGAATTATCTTTGCTGTAATGTTTCGAAAAAAATAGATGGATTCTTATTCAAAATATATAGATAGAAAGGCAATGACAATAACTAAATATCAGATGCTTTAAAAGAAATCTACAATACATAAGAGAGCCCTGAATTTTTCCCCCTAATTCCTTTTCTGATATTCTTTATTATGTGTCAGAATTTTTATAAACAATAAATCTCACTGGGACACTCTCTTAATTTTCAGTTTCTTCCATCATCTGGCTTTTACTAAATTGTAAGCACCTTCAAATCAAACATTTTATCTTTTCATCATTTCTTAAAAACTAACTTCAATTTTATGGACCTCATTGGAGTACCATAAATATTAAAAACTATAGAAGAGTAGCTAAAATTTGGGCTCCAGTCAATGTTAAGAGAATCTTCATATTAAATTAAGTCTTTTGAACTGCAGTTATATTTTCATGCCACTGAGATTTTTAATAATATGAATTGTTACTTGTACTACAAATTCTAAGGATGCATTTCCTGTTTTCAAGAGAAATGTTGTATAGAGTTGAGAACATAGACAAATTATGTCCTTAAAACTGTATGTACCCGGGGCACCTGGGTGACTTCGTTGGTTAAGCGACTGCCTTCCGCTCAGGTCATGATCTCCGAGACCCGGGATCTGGATTGAGCCCCACATCGGGCTCCCTGCTTGGCGGGAAGCCTGCTTCTCCCTCTCTTGCTCCCCCTGCTTGTGTTCCCTCTCTGACTGTGTTTCTCTCTGTCAAATAAATAAAATCTTAAAAAAAACCCAAAACTGTATGTACCCGTGACATTTCTAGAGTCTATAAATTAAAAGTGTTGTATACCATGGCTTTGTAAAGCCAGAAGTCAAAGAACCATTGTGCTCCTGAAATTTCAATTCAAACTTCATTAGATTCGCAAAATATGAGAGGTCAAGCTTATTTATTATAGTCTTTCTAAGTGGTATTAAGCAGTCTAGGTAGATGGAGAGTACATTACATAGTTATGTCTAACACATATGTAAGGAAAATGTATTCACTCTTATAAAATTTTCATTGTAAAAATACCATATTTCAACTTAAGGAATAAAATTTTATAGGTTTGTTTGTGAAATATAGTATAGATTATCTCCTCTCACCCCCAACCCTGCAAAGAAAGGTTTTGGTATTACCAACAAATCAAAATAGAATTCTGTAGGAGTGTAGTCTATTAATCTTATATGCTACCACAGAAGATGAAAACAAAAACTTCCCTTTTTAATTAGAATAACAGATTTTTAAATGATAATGCATTATGAACTCCTCCTTCTAAATGATAGGTCTGAGAAATGAAAGAAAGGTCTGAAAAAGTTAAGCTTCCAATTAATTTCCATGTCTCTGTGGCCACAAAGGAAACATGTAGTTGTTAAGCACCTTATTTATGTGTAATAAATTTTATAATGGGAAATATAGTAGTTTTAAATTTTAAAATATCGAAATATCCATTTTATATTGTAACAAGTGCAAAGGATAAAGAAAAGTCTATAATAGTCATCTACATTTACTTTACAGACAGAAAAAAATGGAACACAGATATTCTTTCTTCCCTAAAATTTTTGAAACATAGCTCCAAATAAGATATAACTGCTTTTTATTCTATGGTGTTAAAATAGCTTTTATTTAACCTGTATAAATAGGAGTGCCAACACTTACATCATACTGAGTATAGAAATGGTTGATATAAAGAAGGCCATCATCATTCAACCACAGGACTGAAAAGGACCTTCACAGAGCACCCAGTCCAGGATTTCCCCCACAAGTGTTGAATGCATCCCACTGAAAGGGCAGGGGTGAGTTCAGGTCATTCTCTGGTATATTAGGTTGCTAAGGCTGCAGAAATTACCACTAAGTTGATGGCTTTAAACAGCAGAAAAGTATTCTTTCATAGTTCTGGAGGCTAGAAGTCTGAAATTAAAAGGTCAACAGGGTAATACTCTCTCTCTGTAGGCACTAGGAGAGGATCATTCCTTGCCTCTACCTATTTTTTGGAGGTAGTGCACAACCCTTGGTGTACCTTCACTGTAGACACATTACTTCAATCTTTGCCTCTTTTGTCACATGATGTTTTTCCTGTGTATCTATGTCTGTGTCCAAATTTCTCTTTTCTTATAAGGATATTAGTCACTGGATTAGATCTATAATCCAGAATGACCTTATTTTAACTTGATTACATCTGCAAAGCCCCTATTTCCAAAGCAGGTCACATTCACAGGTACTGAAAATTCTAACTTTAACTTACATCATTTTTTTTTGGTGGACACAACAAAGATGAGTGTCATTTTTCTATAATATATTTTAGTGTACATCAATAAAATACAATTAACTTATCAAACTATGATTTCATTGATACAGTATCATTGTTCAAGATGACTACAGGCTAGAGTTAAAGGAATAGAATGAATTTAAAGGAGTATCTTGAGTCAACAGCTCTGCAGGTGTTACTCAGACATTTATGCATTCACATTTGAAAATGATGGAGCTACCCTCAACCCCTCTCTTTGAGTAAGGTGTTATTGAGCAAGGAAAATAAGATAAGTAAATAAGTAACAGCTCTTAATGAAAGCTTCCCAAAATAGATAATATAATTTACCTCCCATTTAGGCCATTGCCCTACCAATCTCACTGCCTGAAAGTTCTTCCTTACTTTGGCTCTTGTTTAAGTTAAAGAACACTGCTGGAGACATACCTTTTATGCAATTAAAAAAATTAAATGTATTAAACCATCCAACATTCAGGCAGATGAATTATGGGTATTCATTTTAAAAAAGTTAAGATTTAAGAAAAAATATAGTTATACATTTTAAATAGAAAAATTCATACAAAACAGCATGTGTTATAGATTTTTTTTTTTAAGATTTTATTTATTTATTTGACAGAGTGAAACACAGCTAGAAGGGGAACACAGGCAGAGGGACTGAGAGCGGGAGAAGCAGGCTTCCCACTGAGTGGGGAGCCCGATGTGGGGCCCGATCCCGGGCCTCCAGGATCATGACCCGAGCCGAAAGCAGTCGATTAACCAACTGAGCCACCCAGGCGCCCCAGTGTTATAGATTTTTAATCTTATGACAATAAAAATACACAACATTAAGATTGAATTTTAATCATATTCATGCTTAAAATGTTTGTATAAAACTTATCAGGTCAAGAATGGTTAAACATATTAGTGTGATAGTACAATCTCATTTCTAAAATTCTAGAATGGATTTTATAATTTGAATTGTCTTATATAATTAGTTTTAACTGTTTATTTTAGTTTCAAAGACACAAAAATATTTTTCTTATGCAATACCCATTCAAAACTTCACTACAAGTGTAATTTTAGTATGAACAATTCTCATTCCTTATTGTATTTCATTCTCACATTCTCTTTTCTTTATCCTTTGCAAAAGAAGAATGTTTTAATTTTGATTATTGGATGTTTATCATAACTTTGTGTCTAAAATCTTATGATACTCTTAATATTATATAATAATTTTATATTTATATTGAAAAATTTGATATTTTGTAGAGCTTTGTGGCATAGGATGGAATTAAAGAGGTTTAAAACTAATTTTAGGGAGCGCCTGGGTGGCTCAGTTGGTTGAGCAACTGCCTTCAGCTCACGTCATGATCCCGGAGACCCGGGATTAAGCCCCACATCAGGCTCCCTGCTCTGCGGAAAGCCTACTTCTCCCTCTTTCACTCCCCCTGCTGTGTTCCCTCTCTGGCTGTGTCTCTCTGTCAAATAAATAAAATCTTTAAAAAAATAAATAAAACTAATTTTAGTAATTTTGAGGTTTTAGAGGCTTTTACTAAATTTATATTAAAATTATTTAAAGTCTCAGATCAAATAAATTATTTCATAATACAATTTAAAACAACATGAATGAAATTTAAATAAAAATTTTCCTTAACACTATATTTCATTTTGGAAGCTTTTGAGATATAGCACAGTAAGTAAATCCATACATTCCTAGTGAAAAATATTGTTGGTGCAAATTTATGAAATTTGAGTAATATAAACTGACTGAATATAAGAAATTTCAGAAGATGTTATTTATGTAATGAATAAGTGTTTAGAACACACCTTTATTGATTGTTAACTTTCCAGGATTTATGAATTATTATTTAGGCATTTTATTTTCATCTTTACATGGCCAAATTGATACAATGGTCATTTTACAACCTATTCCATTGTCTGTTATAAGATGAAAAGAGTTAATAGGAAGCAAAATATCATTAATAGTTAAAATTTGTTTTTTGAGACACATGTAGATAATCATTCAACTTAATGACAATATAATTTTTTTCAGAAACACTTTCATATAAAATTTCTTTAAGTTTTATGATGGCGTGGACAATCTTGAGAAATTCTATCAAATGTGGGTATATCTGGTATTATCTAGTTTGAGTGGAATTTGGAAGTAAGAGGATTTAGGAAATTCCATTATTAAAAAGAAGTGATTTTGGTCACCTGGTGGCTCAGTTGATTAAGCATCTGCCTACAGTTCGGGTCATGATCTCCCTCTGCCTCTCTCACTCGCAAGTCTCTCATGAATAAACAGATAAAATCTTTAAAAAAAAAAGGAGTGATGTTTATTCATACTATCTACTTGAATTTACTTGATACCCAAGTTTCTTATATTATGTGTTTAAGAATCAGAGAGGAAAGGTATACTTTCCTTGAGTTATGTGCATAGTATCTTAATATTGAAAGCTGAGTATTTGGTGAGGCATATTAAAAAGGATCATACATTTCAGCTTGGGTCATGATTTTAGGGTTGTGAGATCAAGCCCCACGTTGGGTTCTGAGCTAAGCACAGAAACTGCTTGAGTTTCTCTCTCTCCTGCTGCCCCTCCCCAGCTCATGTGCATGCTCCTGCTCTCAGATCTTTTTTTTTTTTTTTAACATTCTATTTATTTATTTGACAGAGAGAAACACAGTGAGAGAGGGAACACAAGCAGGGGGCGTGAGTGAGGGAGAAGCTGGCTTATCGCTGAGCAGGGAGCCCAATGTGGGGCTCGATCCCGGGTCTCCGGGATCATGACCTGAGCTGAAGGCAGTCGCTTAACCAACTGAGGCACTCAGTCACCCCTTTTTTTTTTTTTTTTAAAGTATTTATTTTAAAAATTACGTATTTGAGAGAGAGAGAGGGGAGAGAAAAGTACAACCTGGGCAGGTGGTGTGGGCAGACAGAGAGGGAAAAACATACTTGGCTGCTGAGTAGGGAACCCAACATAAAGCTTGATCCTAGGACCCTGAGATCATGACCTGATCAAAAGGCAGACGCTTAGCCAACTGAGCCATCTAAGTATCCCAATAAATAAATAAATAAATAAATAGACAAATAAATAAATAAATATAAGAAAGAAGATAAATAGTATCATACAGTATGTTTCACCAGAACTGTTTGACCCAAAAGTTTTTCTAGGTTAGAGAATCACTTTATAGACTAGAGACTCAGTGCACACTGATTTCTAAATTTCTTGCAGAAGTTCTGATAAATCCCCTCCTGATTCATTATTGCCAAAATAGTGCTTTTAACATATCCTTATTTATTACATGAGTGTTTCGTCTAATATGTCAAACAATCTTGATTTTGGAATCTTACAATCTGGGTTTGGTTTTCAATATGGGAAACATACTGGTTATAAAACATAAATATATGTATTCATATAGAACTTCAAAATCTTCATCACTCAAGGGATATAATTATGTTAGACTTGTAAGTATTTGCATTGGTAAACTGAGGAAGCAAATGTGAAATGCTTGATGAGTGGCTGGCATATTAATACTGCTTACTATATACCTTAATAGTACTTACTGTTTTTTTCCCCTCAGATAAGAAGATCTAGAATTTTTTACTCTCCAGATGTTTGTAGTGCTAAAAATTTCTAAACTTTAACTAAAGAATTTTACTTATGTGGATAATTGCTGACATATTTAAAGTTAAAGTTAATGAACCTTCCTATTTATTAATTCATTAAAAACAATAAACTGATTAAATAGGAACAGAAATAATGTGCTAAAAAACAATTTTAAGAAGGCAATCTCCTGAGGTATAAATTATTTGTGGAAGTCAATAAAGAAAATCTTTCCTCACACAGATGCATATTTGGAAAAGGAAGACACCTTAATAACCTTTTAGGTAAAGGTGGATATTCTTTTCTTGATACCACAAAGTAACTCCACACCAGCTTCTAAAATTGTAGTTGCAACCTAGGTAAAGTTCAGTTGCCTGGTATCAAAAAAATAACTACACTGAAACAATATTAATAAATATTTCATACTCTCTATTTTAAATATTTTATTATTTGATATACGTCTATATATACTTACATATGTATATATACACATATATACATATATGTACAGATATATATGTATATATATATAGAGGGAGATTGAGAGGGAGCATGTGTCTGAGAATGCATGCAGGGGGAATGGCAGGCAAAGGGAGAGGGAGAAGCAGGCAGCCCGATATGGGGCTCAATCCCAGGACCCCGGATCATCACCTGAGTTGAAGGCAGACACTTAATCGACTGGGCCTCCCAGGTGCTCCTCACACTTTCTCATCTTAAAATCTTCTGGCCTATCTTACACTGGTACTAGGTTTTACTGGAAAACATTTGACTCACTGCAATTTGCAGATACTCTAGATGTTGACACATTTCACTACTGTATTGCTTTGGTGTGGCTGCCTTAACAAAGTATCACAGCTGGGTGGCTTAAACAACAAACATTTGTTTTCTCACAATTCTGGAAGTTTGAAGTCCAAGATCAAGATAAGGGCAGGAATGGTTTCTTCTGAGGGCTTCTCTCCTTGGCTTTTAGATGGCTGTCTTCTCCCTATGTCTTCAAATGTTCTTTCCTCTGTGTATCTTTGTGTTCCAATCTCCTCTTCTTATAAAGATACCAAAACTTATTGGTGGTTCTTTGTTAAGCAGGCAAACCAAGTTTATATTTTGTTTTTGTGTCTTATAGTCACAAATCCCTAGCAAGGATTTAGACACGTTTTCAGTTCCTAGGAAGTTCCTGAGATATTTTCATTGATTAGACATGATGCATAGTTACAGAATTTCTCTTTACTAAGGCTGGCCCATTTCAATGGCTGCTTCAGAAATTCATGCTTGTGGTACTTAAAGCCCCAACTTGGAATTTTCTCCCTTCCTTCCCTTCCTCCCCCTCTCTCTCTTTCTTTCTGATTCTATCCTCACTTTTAATAAATTGTATAATTTCATAAATATATTCACTGAAATGTTTCCCTGAATGTTAGCATGGCATAAGAGGCTTTTTTTAAACAAGACTAGGATTATACAGCTTTCTCTCTCAATAATTAAGTACCTCCTTTCAAGTTACATTTTATCTAAGTCTTCTTATCTTTAAATAAATAATATCTGTGTTATAATTTCACTGGTAGAATTAAAAGTATATAAAGTACTAAGATATGATTAGTTGTTAAAATATTAGTTTAAAAATTATCCTGAAATTAGAAAGGATTAAAAATTATTTAAAAAAATACTTTCTTGAACATGAGGGAATGCAAATAGTTAAGGATATAATTTATAACTGTATAAAAGCTTAATACCATATGAAATTGACATGTATTGCATTGAGCACTGGGTGTGGTACATAAATAATGAATCTTAGAACACTGAAAAAATAAAATAAAATAAATTATTTAAAAAAGCTTAATACCATCAAGGAAAATCAACAAAAGTTTTACATTCAGAATATCTCTCTTAACTGTCTTATTATATTAATATAATATTTTAGGTTCTTTTCTTTTATCATAGCCCTTTATTATATAGTATACAAAGATATCAAATTCTAGATCTAACACCGCTTTTATTTCTAAGTATTCCTATTCCTGCTTATTGTACCTAGCTTGAAGAGCACATATACTTTCAAGTTAGATATTACCAAGAAAAAAATATTCAAAATTATTTTAAAAAACATAGGATCCTTGAACTCCTGATGTATGAACTAGTGGTTATGGTAATGATTATTTTAGTGAAAGTAAAAGAATAAACATTTTTTTATTATATTATTTTATGTTTTCAGTGTTCCAAGATTCATTGTTTATGCCCCACACCCAGTACTCCATGCAATATGTGCCCTCAGTACCCACCACCAGGCTCTCCCATCCCTCCACCTCCTCCCCTCCAAGACCCTCAGTTTGTATCTGAGTCCAAAGTTTCTCATGTTTCATTTCCCTCCCTGAATTACCCTACTTCCCATTTCCTTTCCTTCTACTACTGTCCTCAATATTACTCCTTATGCACCACAAGTAAGTGAAACCATGTGATACTTGACTTTCTCTACTTAGAATAAAGATTTTTTAGTTAGCACAATACATCAAAGTTGAATTCAGTCAAATAAAATATCCCCTAGGTATTTCCATCACAAAATCATTACTGAAGGCTTTGATCTCAAACACCCATGTTCAATTCTGGATCAGATATTAACTTTCATCAGTTTTTGCTAGTCAACAATTGAGTTTTTTACTTCTTTCTTTCCTTATTATTAGTATTATTCAGAGAGAAAGTGAGCAGTGGGGAGAGGCAGAGGGAGAGGGAGAGGGAGTAAAAGAATCTGGAGCAGGTCCTAATCTCAGCATGGAGCCTGATGTGGGGACCAATCTCATGACCCTGAGATTATGATGTGAGCTGAAATCAAGAGTCGGATGTTTACCTGACTGAACCACCCAGGTGCCCCTATTGTTATTATTTTTTAATCCTAATAGATATGCATAGCTCTTGCTCAGTATTAGTCTGAAGGCATTAGGTAGTTTGGATAAATAAACACTCAGAAGTCCGTTAAAGTACATATTTCTATGTATATTTCTATCTGTACATATTCTCTATATATTTCTAATCAGAATAGTCTATTGGCTCCCTGTAGCTACTGAAGATAAAAGAAAAAAAAGAGACAAGTGCTGTACCTTGTAAAATCACTCCCCCATCTGTTTTTACTCTTTATTCCTTATTTACTATAGACTGTATGCAGCAAGGGTAGGTGGATGGAGGTGGAGCTTGAATGTTTTAGCAACCAGAGTTTTCTCTCATCATAAAACACCTAGACTGAAATTTGTACTACAATGAGCCTTGTATTCTGAGAGATCTTCTGGACATTTATTTTCTATTTTATTGTGTCACAAAAAGGCATCTTTCATTATGTCAGAATTAAAATTTGTCTTTTTTTATTAACTAATTTGATGGGGCTGAATCATTGGCAATTTAATTTGCCAAAATGATATCTCAGCTGCTTTCTCTTTTTTTGCATCTCCTTTTTTGCAGTGTCCCTTCACTACTATCTTCAGCTGGAGCTGAAAAAAAAAGGGACATGATTGGAACAACAACTTGAAAATGGTCAATTTTCCCTTCCATGTAATTATCTGTAAAGGAAAGGAATAATTTGTATAGGAAAAACATAAATTCTTATCAGTTTGAGAGAGGAAACTCATACATATGTGTGTGATTTAAATATGTAATGTATAAAAGGAGGAGCGGAGTAACTAACCAATCAATATTTCAAAAAATTACATTTTTATTAGAGAAAAGAGCAGTGGTTCAGTAAAGATCTACTAAACTTGTTTTAAAATTGAACTATTAGTGTGTTCTCAATATGCTGGCATTGCCTTTTTTTCCCTCAATGATATTATTACCTTTAACACTTCTAACCTCTGGATTAAGAGTAGAAACCAAATTAAAGTTTGCTTCTAGAAATGACAACAGAATAGACAGTTGCAAAATTTTGGTGCTGTCAGCATAGAACATGCCAAAAACCATATGAGGAAAAATAAGAGTGGAGGATAGTTTTTGCTCAATGTGAAAGTAGAGGATGTTAAAAAAAAAAAATAAGAGTAGTCAAGAAACATCTTAAGATTTTTGTAGGAAGTAGAGTGGTTAATTTTTACTTAAGATAGTTCTACATATTCTTAAATTCATAAAGTGACCTTATGATATCATGGGATATACTAAAAATTTTTGAAATAAAATGTAGATGTTATAATAATAAACTGCATTCCATGGAGGACTGAGGTAAATACATGATGCCATGTTATCTACAGAAAGTTAACAGCTTTATTTATTTATTTTAAAAGACAATACTGTTTACAAAGAATAATAATACTATATTTTACCTTACCAGTCAGTTTTAATGAATACTTTAGCACAATGAAAAATATAACCACTCAAAACAACTCCCATTTTTACTCAGAGATTCGGATTATTATAAAGTAATATCATTATGAAAGGCAAGCTAACTGTTAGACCCAATAACTGGAGTGAGTGAATGTTCTTTTCTATTTCAAAGAGAAACTGCCTGTGTAATTTAATGGAAAATTAAAGAAGTAATTCTAAGCAATCAAGGTGTTTTTAGAGTATCAAATATATATGAAGATTCTTTAGAATGTATTTGGTGCTACTTTTTCTTTTAATGTTAGGCAATTTTCCTTATTTTCCCAATTGCTGGAAAAGAATTAGAGAATGTGTTTAATTACTAATTCTCCATACTAAACTGGTTTTAGGTGCCTTTTTTGTGTTGTACAGTCTTAGGATCCTGAAGAAACTCTTTCTTGTAGTCATTTAAACCATCATTTGACTTATATGATGTGTATGTGTGTGTTTTTGCTTTATAATATGCAGTTATAGTTTCTTTCTGCAGAAGTATTTTTAAAGTGTTACAATAGAATCCAATATCCATTTTCCATACTTTCTGAAAATTCTACTCATTTCCATAGTGAAGAGTTTTTCAGAAGTGTTATATTTTGTGAAGTGGCAAGAAGCCAGCAACAATGTATATAAATTGTAATGTTTGTATGTGATAAAGTTAATCATGTGAGACGCTGTTATTTTAGGCCTTTAAATATTTAGAAATATCTATATTATTAATTTAAATTTACTCTTTATTGTCGGGACAGTAATTGATCTGCCCCTCCCGCCAAGCCCAAGCCACGGAAACTTTGGTGGAGGTACCTTTGAATGTGAATGAAAGCCCCTCTGGGCTTTCCCTGCCTGGAATCCGGAAAGCCATGTACCCTGTGGGTCAGGGCAATATGTCCTTTGTGTGCTTATTCAAGACATATAGTTTCCTCCCGGTTTGTATCTCTGTATCTTTTATCTGTATTTCTTGATCCCTGTGCCTCAATGGTCTCAACTTCTGTGAGTTTAAGCAATCACTCTGTACCCTGCAGTCACAATACTAATCCTGTCTCTAGGGCGGGTGCAAAAGCAGTTAAAGATTTAACTGCACCACCCAACTTCCTCACTTTTAAATAATAAAAGACTGGGGCCCCTGTCAGTCAAGAGAGACTGAGAGAAAAAGGCAGAGGCAGCAAGAGAACCTTAAAGGAGAGAGCCAGAGAGCTGGCAAACAGCAAGAGAGAGCCTGCAAAGAGAGACAGAAGCAAAGAAGCAAAGAAAGCAGCAGAAAGAGCAGCAGACAGAGAGCAAGAGAGAGAGAAGTAGAGCAAGAAGGCCAAAGCCAGAGCTAGAGAGCTAGAGCTAGAGCGCCAATGCTAAAAAGCCAGAGCGTACGCCTGAGCCTGCTTCATAGGTCTCTCCTGACTGACCTCAGGTCTGTCAGCTTGCATTAGATTCCCATGTCCTAGTCATTATTTCGCCCTCCAGACATCCCGCGGTTCAGTACCCACATCTGTGCCGAGGCTGGCTCCCTGGCGGTAACACTTTATAGCTATTTTCTTAATATAAGTGTAGCCTCTTTTTATTCCTATATAATAAAAGTTGTAAGAAAAACACGTTTTAATTTAAATTACAGGAGCGCCTGGGTGGCTCAGTTGGTTAAGCAACTGCCTTCGGCTCAGGTCATGACCCCGGAGACCTGGGATCAAGCCCCACATTGGGCTCCCTGCTTTGTGGGAGCCTGCTTTTCTCTCTCACTCCCTCTGCTTGTGTTCCCTCTTTCGCTGTGTTTCTCTTTGTCAAATAAATGAATAAAATCTCTAAAAATATAAAAATTTAAAAAAATAAAAAAATACATTACAGTAAATTTTGGCAAAGTTAATGTTGAAAAATCTTTAAATGTGTCTCAAAAGTATGTTGAATCTACTCTATACTTGCTGAGTAAATGTAGCAAGTGTTATATTATGTTTTAGAGATGACATTTTAACTGATTAAAACAATTTTATTAAAAATTAGACAATTTATCTTCAAGAAAAATTTCTAACAGATGTGGACTTACTTTCTTATTTCTATTTTTAAATTTCAGTTCATTTGTAGGTATGTGGACAAACCTGGAGGAGCAATATTCAGAGAGTTGCTAATGATCTCCATCTATCCATGTGATAAAAGAAAGAGGACACATGGAAAGGCTGATAAGAACAAAGATAAAAAGTGCAATGTGCATATAGTAAACCAAATAAAAATTCTGCATTTCTAAATGCTCTTTAAAATATTTTTATTTAAGATTATTTATTTGAAAAGAATGAGGGCATGAGCGCGAAGGGCAAAAGGAGGAGAGAGAATCTCCAGCAGATCCTGCATGACTGCAGAGTCTAATGTGAGATTTAATCTCAAACCCTGAGAACATGACCTGAGCTGAAATCAAGAGTTGGATGCTTAACTGACTAAGCCAACCTGGTGCCCCTACACTATTTTAAAAAAAACAAGAGTACAACATAATAAAACATTCAAAAGTTCAAAGCTCAATTTCTAGTGTTATTCACTGTAAAAATTAGTAATATCAATGCTTTTTTGACATTTTGGTTTATCAAAAGCCCTTATTATAATTTTCCAGAGAAATTTTTTACATAAGAAGGTGAAAATGGGGCATTTTTAAAGTGCAGAGCAATGTTTTCCACTATACTTTTATACAGAGCTCATATCTGTGATTTGCTGTGACTAAGTGTTTAGAATTTACTGTGCATATTTTCAATTCCTGGCTAACTCATTATATTTAATTGTGATTTAATTTTTAATTATTAGAGAGAATGTAGAAAATAATGAAATACAGCTTATATAGATATGGTGGGTCTATGTAAGTTTCTCTAAGATAAGCAAAGAATTCTCAAATGTTTTTGTTTGACTTGCTTCATTCACTCATTCTTTAATTCATTCATCAAACCTACAGCAAATATTTATTGAACAAACTATGTAGCAGTCAAGTTCTGAAAAGAATTTCAATTAGAACTGCTTTTTGTTTTCTTAAATTAATTTTTTACTTTAATCTGTTAAATCACTAATTTTTGTCTATGTAAACTTTCGAGTTAATACACATGATGAATCATGTAGCTTGTAGAGAAGTGACTGTCACATTTATATTTAGGGATATGATTTGATTTTTCTTTTTTAAAACCTATTGCTATTTTAGTGACTGACAACTGAGAACAGTGCTAATCCAGTCTTTATTTAAACTTTCGTTGTTTGTTTGATCTCTTTCTTTTCTTAGACATTATACTGAATTCCATATTACATTTTTTATGAGGCAGGCAATTCCTGCCCTAAATAGAACTTTTATTTGAAGCTCTTGTGTAGAAGTCTAAGAGCAGGTAAAACAAAAATCAAGCCCATGTGAAGATTATATTTCATTATTAATACATGCAAACTTTATTATCTTGAACAGCCTAACAATCTAAGAAATCACTCATATTCTTTCCGATTTTATAGTGTCATTGGAAATTAGAAAAATAATGTTGCTTTTACTTTAGAGTCTAATTTCCTGATAATTTCTATGTATGAGATGATAAGGAAAGGAATATTGGAAGTTGTAAAAAGTCATCCTGTCACATAAAGAAACAGTTCAGGTGCAAGAGATCTTCTTACTAATAATGTAGTAACAAATTTGGTTAAGGATGAGATCAGTGTTGTAAAAGGACAGCCGAGAGCATTCTCTAAATTTCTCCTTAATTTTTCCTTTGATCATGCACAAGATAATATCAGAAGTATATACTTATATGAAAAATATTTGATACCTTAGTGCTTTGGGAATTATGGATATCCTTTAAAACTTAATCTGAAAAAATCCATATATTTATTTGCTACCGATTTATTTACTTTTTGGTCTCAAATATTTGCTGTACTTAAGAAGGCCACCTGTTTTATCCAAGGAGTAGCACAGATTTCTCAAAGACACTTGGCAAAAATCTCTTTTTAATTTGGTCACTAGCTCTGATTTCTTCAGGACAAGTCACAATTTGTTTAAAGTAGCTTTTAAATATAAAGAAAGTAAAACAAAGAGAAGCAAAAAGGAAGTAAAGAGGAAGAGTGAGATGAGGAGGAAAGAAATTCTAGACTTCTTTTGTCAACTACAATGATTTATTTTTTACTTCAAAAGGAGTTTAGCAGGTAACACAGGCTAAGTTAATCTAGTAGCATAAAAAATTGAATAGTTTGAACAATAAACACTTCACAACAGGAAAGAGGAAAAGTTTAGAATCACAGTAAATCCTTTGAAATATGTAATAATTTATTATTCTCCAATCAAACCCACTTGTACATTAGAAAAGTGATTTTCCCCTAATTACTCAAAGGCATGATAATTTTACCATTTTTTTTTTTCAGGAACTAGAACAGCTTTTATCCAGATGTAAAATAATCTCCACCTCCATTTTAAAGTGGGCTTTATACAAATTTGGAAGTTTAATTATTACTACAATAATGACCAAAGATAAATATTTTAAATAATTCTCTCACTTTTCTGCCTTTGGTTTCTAGGTTGTCTTTTTTTGTTTGTTTGTTTTTGTTTTTATATCTTGAATTTCCACAGTCTTATTTGGAAAGTTGTGAATTTTTCACTGAAAAATGTATGTTGCCTCATTCAGGACTATGCTTCTTTTTCTGAACATTTCTCATTAAATATTTAACTCTTACTATGGCTTGTTAATTAGGAATTGGTATAACTAATTCAGTGCTCAGAAAAAGTCATGTGCATGGTGCCAGTTAATTAACAAAATCAATATATCAGAGGACCTCAGTACACAAGCAAGCATACTTCTACTGAAGCAATTTACTCTAAGAGTATTTGAACAGATAAATGACAGCAGCTAAAATGTTGCTTTGAATATGAATGATCAATATAAAAAAAGTGGTCTTAGCCATAACATCACAAATATATTAAAACAGTTTATCTCAAACATTAATGTGCGTATGAATCATTTGGATATATTATTAAAATGTATATGCTATAGGGGCATGAGAGTCTACATTCTTACAAGTTTTCAGGTCATGCTGAAGCTGCTCATTCATGAATCGCATTTGAGTAGCAAGAATCTAAAGAATCCGTTTCTGTGGATCCATTACAAATTCCATCCTAAGGAAATTAATATAAAAGGAAAACCAATCTCTTATACCTAGAACAAGCACAGCATTCAAGAGATTTCATAAATATTGTATCACTTAGCAATCATTATTAAGATAGCCAACCAGTGACTCAGTTTAAGTAACTTGTCCAAAGCAACAGATAATAATTAAAGAAATAAATCTGAAATCCACGTCTCCTAGATGTGAATCCTTTCTTTGCATTCGGCAGTTTCAAAATAATTTAGCTCCTTTCCAAGCATCAAATGACTTTTTTTTTTGGAAGGGGGTATAAAGGGCTAAAATCCTATTTTTACTTTGTGCAAATAGTGACTTGTGGTGTTTATTTAATTCCACTATTTCTAAGAAACCTCACTATATTCAGTGTTGTTATCTGCTATGAGCTCATTAATCAAAGTTTTTCATGAGAGGTGGTAAGTTCATTTTTGATCCTCTTACTCTTTAGAAGACATCTTGAGCAACCAATAAAGCATCTGACACAAATTCTTTGCCTGAACACATTTATATAAATGAAAATTCCTAAAGATATAATTTGTGAACGTCCTCTAGAATTTATCATTTAATGAAGGGCTGATAATTTACTTCTGGAGTTTGCTATTTCCTGTCTAGACAACTACAGAATGGTAGTTTTGAGTAACTTTGTTCTTCTTTCAATTTTGTTTTTGAACTTTACAAAATGATCCCTTTTCTTTTTAACACCATGAATTTTGAGGAGTAAAACCTACTCAAATAACTACATATGCTCATGTAGAAGTCTTGTTCATTCTTTTCCTTAGTTGTCTATCTCTAGTTCCCCTCTCCTTCCCTACCAGGATATATTGTTATGGGTTTCAAATTCTTTCCACAATTGCACACTAAGTTTTTGGTAGTTTTTCTATCAAGGAGGAGTCAGCCTAATGTTAAATATCTGAAACCAGAATATTTTGGGGGGTGTATATTTTTCTCCAGTGATATAAAAACTGTCCCATTTTCTAATTACATTACATGACATATTATGCAAAGTGTAAAAAATAATGTAGGTTCTCCTCTCAAATTTCTCTCCTTAAAAAGATTTAAAAGAGTAGTGAATATATATATGGAAGAACCTCGTAAAAAAAATTGATCACAATAACCTAAATAAATACTTCACTCTACCAAAAAGTAAGGAATGATTTGATGACATTACTAGAATCAGTAGCATGGGCCAATGAAGAGGAATTTCCTAGATCTGGGAGCTGTCAGAGCACAAAACCAGGTAGAAGTTGGTTATATACATGTATAAATACATGTATAAACTTAGATATGGTAGGAAAGCATGATGATGTTCAATTACATGGCTAGTTTAGAGTACATGAACATCTTCTTTAAGTGGTGTATCTATCATGTCCTTGACAGATTTTTACAGCTCTGTTCTATTCAGTTTTACCTTAGCTACTTACTATTGAATGAAATATGTATTTCTGATATGGCTGATTAATAAACATTTTTTTCCATTATAGTTAAACTTGACTTTAGGCTTATAGTTGAGAATTTAATTTCTCTTATTTAAAACTCTGCCATGTGTGGACCAATGTTTTCTCATATCACATGATATGATAAAAGAATATTAAAGAAAAAAATCTTATAAGATTTTAATAAAACTTTATATAAGCTGTTGGTTACTTTAATATAAATGTTATCTGATATAAAAATTGCATTCCATTTTAGCAGACCTGAAAATAGATTAAAATGCAATTAAAAGTAAACTGTGAACATTTTTAACATTTTTTTGAATGGCAACTCTCCCATGAACTGACTGCCCCACAGTTCCATATTATGTTTGCTAAAGCAAATTCTTTGAATGGTATTATTTATGTTATCTATGGAATGCTAATTATGTTTTAAAGAGGAAACCAATTAAACGTAGTTTATACATCATTACTCTTATTTTGTGTTTTATTTTAAAAATTAATTTGTATATCATCAGGTTTTGTTAATATTACCTATAAAATTATTTTAATACTTTCTAATAACTAAACTGATTTTGAAATGCAATTAAAATAGATTTACTGTTTTCTAAAACATTACTTCAGAAGTTTCTAATTAAATGGGAAATATGTATATATTTGTGTTTGATTATAAGGGTAAGTGTTAGGCCCAGCTTTCTAAGACATAAAACACACACACACACACACACACACACACACACACACACACACTCCAACAAACTTAAATTTGGACTTCCATGGGATAAATTCAAATCTTGGCAATATTTCGAGATAGAATTTCAAAATAAAGAGACATATTTCTTAGTTTTCAGATATATATATTGATATTTCTCATCTGTAGTGAAACAAATTTGATTAAGTACCTGATATACATCTTATAAAAAGAGCATAATATGACATTCAACAACCCTAATAGTATGAGCTCTTACTAATCAGAATAAATATTAGTCTTCTCAGAACAAAGTTCAGGTGCAGAGAACTTGTGAAGTCTGAGTTACAACCCTGTCTTATAATGTAAAATACGATTTTAGAATGTGATGGCCTATTCCTGAAAGAGGCTAATGTAAAATAAATTTCTTCATTAATTTCTATGCATTGTAATACCCATGAATCAACTGCATATGTATACCTATTCATATTTCACACTTCGTCTTGGATTTACCCATCTTGTAAAGAACATACTATATTTAGCTCAAATTTCCTCATGTGCAACCTTGAAATTTTTGAAGTGAAATGATTTGGTTGCACATTGATACATATAATAAATTTAAACCTCTATACTATTTCTCATTTTCTAATACATCGTTGGTATATATTTTTTTTTTTAAATCTTTTTTTTTTTTTTAAGATTTTATTTATTTGACAGCGAGAAACACAGTGAGAGAGGGAACACAAGCAGGGGGAGCGAGAGAGGGAGAAGCAGGCTTCCCGCCGAGCAGGGAGCCCGATGTGGGACTCGATCCCGGGTCTCCGGGATCATGACCTGAGCCGAAGGCAGTGGCTTAACCAACTGAGCCACCCAGGCGTCCCAGATCGTTGGTATATTTTAGAAGCGATTTGGTTGGTTCTGTACATCTAGCTTCTCAAACATATTTTATTCTGGTTAGTGGTATAATTTGATTAAGACATGTGTCTTACACTGGTGAAGATATCCATTCAACAAATATTGATGAAGGGTTGATTGTGAGTTAGGAAAAGTAATGGCAAATGGGGCAGATAATGCAAATAACTAATAAAATAGCACATAGCAAATAGCTGTTTATGTCATAAATGTAAATTTACCAATTTATATATGGTAAATTCCTTTACTGTATGGTAAGTGGTAAATTCACTGAATCCTGTTAACATTTCTATCAGCTTAGTAGCTATTCTAGAATGTTACTGCTATTGTCATCCCTGTCTCCAGCGAGCAAACTAAGACACAGAAAGATTAACTTGAACAAGGTCATACAGCTAGTGAAGATGGAGCTGGACTTTGATCCCAGTTGGTGTGGTATAAGAGTCTATAATATTAATCATTTTGCCATACTGACTTTCTGGCTTTAAATGGGATATTTTCTGATACCTTGGAATGTGATTGATGTCTCAAAACTGAAAATAATAGGAAATAAGACCCTTCATGTTATGCACATTCTAGTTACTACCAAGCTGGACTTTAACTAAAATGGTGGACACAGTTCAATCATGTCCACAATATATAAGAGGATACTAGAAACTTGAATGGGTGACTTACTGAGGTAGTGAGTAATCAGGTTAGTCAAAGACCTATGAAATTTCCCTTTCTTCCTCTAGCTGTCACCTCAATCGAAATGAGGAGAGCTCCAGAAGGATATCACACTACTCACTCCACCACTGGATGCTTTCTAAATAGCAGAAACTCATTAGGCCACCTCTGGGCACGTGAGGCTAGAATATATTTAGCTAATTCTTGAGCAAGCCTGACACACATCTCCATAATTTGGGGAATATATACGAAGAAAGGATCTGGTGTGATTTTATCATCTGGGGGCTACAGGGCAGGGTAAGGAGGAAGCCATGCAGTGCAAGCACCCTGAATTCCATAAATGACACATGGCAAAAATGCAGGAGTTACCTGCTGACCTAGTGAAAATGCGGAATAAATGGCCAGGCTCGCACCATCTTAACAGTATCCTATGCAAAAAGGTGTGCTGTTGGGAGGAAAAAGATTCCAGTAATGGAACTCTATGGAATGTACTTCTAGAAGGTGGGAAACTGAATTGAACCATGAAATATGAGGTATACACAGGAACCTCAGAGGAAACCTTTAATACAATGAAAGAATTAGCATTTAAAGCATGACATGCAGAGTGCTCAGAAAATAACAAAAACAATCACAAAAAGCATTTCCCCATCTTTTCTCAAAATATACTGGAATAAGAGGGAAGAAGAAAGAAAAACAGACCATATTTGCCCTCCCACTACAAGTCTCCAAGCCAAATTAGGTCATAGCTCCATTGCTATGAGAAATCTACTCACCTGGGAGAAGCTTTGCATTGTATGTGAGATTTAAGTTTTAAATTAAACTGGAATGGACTTTTTAATACCAAAATGAATCAATTACTAAAATGAGATTTGTTCTTAACTATTTTAGAGCAAAGATTCCATCCAAGGCTGGGGAGGGAGTAACAGAAATGTTTTAAGGCACTGGTTTGGAGGAAACATAAGAAGACAGAGAAAGAAAATGCCATTTTTTATCTGTACCCTCACTTGATTCAGTCTGCTTATTAAAAGGCTTAAAATACATGGCTCCTCTCCTCCAGAAACCCATAATTCAATGGGGAATTATCACTATACAAGTTGTTTCAATATAATGTGAGATGTGAAAAGCAGCACATGCATTTTTTAAGAGGAGTATCTAACCTAGTGAGCTTATATGAGATAATAATATACAAATTGGATCCTTAGGTCTGAATCTATTAGCTATGTAAAACATGGCAGCGATGCAGAGATGGACTGTAATTAGTATTTAAATCAAAAGAGTTCTGGAAGATTTCTATATAGGGGAAAACACGACACTCTGAGGAGCCTAGTACAATATGAATATATTCCCTGGAGGAAGATGTCACCTCAACACATTTTGTCAAGAGAGGTGCAAGAAATCTAAGTGGGTAAGAAGAACCGTAGCAAACAATTTTAAAACCATGTTTTGTTTTGTTTTTCATCTCTGCAAAGACCTTTACTAATCAAGGACAGGAAAATTAAAAAAAAAAAAATCTCAGAAGCCTTTCAGCAGAGACCAGTAGGGGCTAAAAATGGAGGTAAAAATCTCAAGTGAAAAGAAACTAGGAAACAGTTAAGTAAGAAGTTAGTTCACTTACTGGATCCAGCAGAAACACCGCATCCCCACAGGCACAATCAAGGATTTGGGCTCAGTTATTTGGGCCCAGATGCCTTCTCCTTCTGTCTCTTCCCCTCGAATGGGTCCAATGAGGTGCCTCCTGATCCCCAGCATCTCTCTTCTCCCTGGTCACATCATTCCATCCCTGAGGTGCCATTGTTTTCAGGTGGTGAGGAGGTGGGCCTTGAGGGCTTCTCTGGTGCTCAGTCAATCACTTCCTTTTCCGGTGGCCCATGTTCCACACAGCTGCAGCTTGTTATCCACATTATCCTGGACCACGTTCTTCATGTGCCCGTGGGCTTACCCACCAGCAGTTTTGCTTCATGGGCTAGCATCTGTTAGAGGTACTGGCTGAAAGGGCATCTATACCCGTGAGGCCCCCGTGTGCCTCAGGAAAGGAGATGGGCTGCAAACTCTGTGCCACATCAAACATTCACCACGGAGTAGATGATGCGGATGACTTTCCTTAGGTGGTCTTGCGTGTTAAAGTGACATCACTGAAAGGGGTGGTCCCAGATGGGCGCTATGAAGGGCCACGCACATCCACTCAAACAGCTGATCCTGGTGAAGAGATGCCAGTCTTCCTCAGCATCAGAGCAAAGTCCAGGATGCGTTTGTCTGGGGCACGGAGGTTCATTTCCACCTCGGTGTGCTTCAGCCGACAGCCAGCCAGAAAAAGCACAACCCTACTCCTGAAACGAAGCCCTCTCTGTTCTTCCTTTAAGAGGCCCTCGTTCCTAGGCACGGTCCCGCACCGACACGCAGCACTTGGTACTCGAAAATAAACGTGCAGACGTACACGCAGCGTTCCCACGCAGCGTTTTCACGTAGCGTACGACAATGGAAGGGTCAGCACCCCTGCGTGAGCTCTGACGGACTTTGAGAGTGAAGCTGCCTGTTTGGGTCCGTTTCAGCCTCTTCCGGTGCTGCTGCTGCTAAAAAACCTGCCTTTCTGGCAGTGTGGGAGAAGTCGTTGGAGACAGGGGACTCAGCAAGGCCTCAACTGGGTGGCCAAGCAGTGTATCAGCTCAGTTGGTGTAGACAGGATGGTGGTGCCCTTTCCATCCACTTCTACCAGAAGCTGGTTGAGAGTCCGCTTCTCTTTATGGTTGTAGGAGCCGGACATGTTGGCGGGGCACTTATTGCCCAGAATGTGGATCTTGTCAGTGAACAGGATGCCACGGTCCCTTCCTTAAAGGGGCTCCACAGACCCGGCTTTGCGGGCCTGGGTGGACAATGTGCAGCTACCACCTGGGCCGGTCGCATCTTCCCGCAGCCAAGGCAGAGGTGTGGCTACCCACAGCTGGCCTCTGAACTTAGGCGCCAAACTGCAGGGAGCGGTATGGCCTCTTCAGGTAATCCACAGCCTCTGACTTCGAAATTGGCTTCATGTGTTCCTTCTGTGTCTTTGAAACTGACTCCTTGCCACGCCTCACTGCCCACAATCGTGAGGGGAGGCATTTAGAGCCGATTAAAAGCACCGACTTCTTTCCTTCCTGTTATTCCAATCAGATGGCAGATTACACAGCTAAATCCATTGCTGTCATCCTGAAGACGGGGAGTGTATTTCCAAAGAAGCCCTGAGGCTTACAGAAACTGGGATCCGGGCCTTGCCCTCCTCCCATATTCAGTTCATGTTCAGCCCCTGTCTGGAAGCTTCTCTTCAGATTTGTTGGTGTTAAACGAGGCGGCTGGAACATCATGGCTCTGAGTGCGGGTAGACTTCCACCACATCTCTCTGGGCGCCACCCGCACGTGCTGCACCCGCCCTTGGCAGGCATCTCGAGGACACGGATGGTCCAGGAAATGTCCCCATCGGTGCTTAACGGGTTCAAGCAGGCTCACCACGACGGCAACCAGGAGCAAGGTAGGCAGCCGCTAGACTCATGGCCTTTCCTTATTTTGTGCCTCGTCTCTTTGTCGTCCTCAGGAGTCCTCCTCTTGAATTTGTCATTGCTGGCAGTCCTCTGCTTGGTCTTTGAGCCATTCAGTTACTAAGTGACACCTAATCGTTTTCAGAACCTGACTGGATTCTGGACTAGGTGCTCTAACACAACCGTTAGCTGACCTCTTCCTTGAAAGGGTAGAGATTAGTAGGCTCACATGCACACTTCGTGGGGCCGGCCTCCAGCCTAGGGGTGGGGCACCCACCAAGGTCTCTGGATGAAGTACAAGCTCCTCTCAGCCAGAGCCTGGGCCCTAGTTTAGAGCCTTTTTTTTTAAATTTAGATTTTGACCACTTTATTTACTTTTGAAGGGGGGATATTTTAGCTCTCCCATAATTTCCATCAGCTTTTTCCCCTAAAGCATCCCAAAACATAAAAAGTGGTATGCTTGCTATTCTAATGAATCCTCAAGCCTAAGTCCCTTTCCAACTAAATAGCTGTCCCTGAGTTTATTTTTCAGAAAATTTGGTAATTTTTACTGTGTAAATACTATCAGTCTTCAAATTGTGTATACATATGTATTTAGAGTTTACCAATAACAACTTGCATTTTTATTGAATCATCCTGCTTTTGCTTTTTTTAAAAAGATTATTTCTTGGTTTCCTGTTTTGTTTTAATGAAAATACAAGTACAGTAAATATGACTTGATAAACCTGGGGAAATGATTTAAATTAACAAAAGCCTGTAAAATGTTTACTAAGAGATGTAAACACCAGATGCTCATCCTTCCTATTTCTACATAAAATGTTCATTAATAGTAGTTAATACTTTTGCATCTATCCTGAAGGTTTATGAATAACAAGCAGTTACCTCATTTTGTTTAGCATGTAATGTTTGGCTCTTTGGGGATTTTACTCATGTTGTGTAAGTTTCAGGATATTATGGAAGATTTACATTGGATGAATACTCAAGGGTCTAGGTAAATCATTATCTAGGTTGAGTTGTTATTTAAATATTATTTAACAAAATTACACTTGCATCGCATCGCATTGGAATATCTTGTAGCTTGGTGGTTTCATGTAGAAGGCTGCTACTATAGTACTACAATTTTATTCAAAGAAGAATTAAATCATGTAAGGAAGGACAATTTTCTATATTCAGATAACCATTATCACTAACTGGTGATACAGTGAACTTTCTTTCCTAGGTAGGGTTATTGATTTGGGAAAGACAGTTCTTTTGTTGTTGTATAAGAAAATTAAACTCTCAGGGCTATATGTGTGTGTTGACCACATTTATAAATTCCATAGTAAGGAATTAGAACATTGCATTTTATTCATAGGTTAAAAAGAGAATGTAAATTTTTCTACAGAGTATATATATTTTATCCCAAATTATGTTTTCAAAATATATACATATTTTTAAAATACTAATCATAGGTCAATATAGTCACTAACAATTTTAGTTTTAAAAATATAATTATTTGAGGGTTACAGTGTTAACATTTTTCATTTTGGTTGTCACATAATGGGGAAATTGCTAAACAGGACATATTTTTTCTCTTGGAATACTCTAGGAATGATTTGCTGGTTCCTTTTCCTAGGTGATCTTTTGTAAACACTGATGAGAATCAGGAAGACAAATATGGATGATTTCTACTGTGATATATTTACCTATACTGAAAAAAAGAAGGATAATTATCCTAGTTATGTTTAATCATAAGTTATCACTGATGAGATAGCATTTTGTAATTCCATATTATTTGAAAAAAATGTTTAGATAAGTCTACAAAAATTTTTGAAAACACAATCCCTAGAATATCATGCATGAAATCTTCAGTAAAACAGCTACACATTAATTAATTAATAATTAATTAATTAAATTAATTAAACACATTAATAATCTGTACCCAGTAACTACCCCTTTGGTGAATATTGTATATAATACAAAACAGGAATACTGTGGAACATTGATTTTAAATTTCCCCAAATCCAGAATAAATATTGTTATTTTTTGTGACATTATCTTTAGTAAGTTAGAGTTCAAAAAAGTTCATCTCTGGCTGTAAGCATCAAATAAAATTGTATATAAATAGTAAGATTAAATATACATAGTGTACAGTTTTCCTATTTTTAAGATACTCTTAAATTTCTGAATCGTCAGTTCTGCTCAGTTGTAGTTTATTTTTTAAACATAGATATTTTAGGTATAATATTTGTCATCTCATTTGCTTTTTTTTATTTATTTATTTTTAAATTAAATTTAAATTTTATTTACCCATTTACCCATTACACTAAACCAAGTTACCCTTTACAGTATGACTTATCTTTTCTTTTTTATGCTAATTTTTAAAATTTGAGTATAGCTGACACACATGTTTGATTAGTTTCAGGTGTACAACATAGTGATTCTACTTCTCTATACCTATTATTCTCACCACACATGTAGCTCAAGCTGTCATGATACAATGCTATTACAGTATCATTGACCAAATTCCCTGTGTTATGCCTTTTATTCTAATGATTTCTTCATTCCATAACTAGAAAGCTGTATCTCTCACTCCCTTTCACCCATTTTGTCCATTCCCCTTACCTCCTACCCTCTAGCAACCATCAGTTTTTACAGATCTGATGCTGCTTTTTGTTTGTTTATTCATTTGTTTTGTTTTGTAGATACCATATATGAGTGAAATCATAGAGGATTTCTCTTTCTCAGTCTGACTTATTTCAGTTAATGTACTCTAGGGCCATCCATGGTGTCATGAATGATGCAGTCTCATCGTTTTATGGCTGCAAGATATTCCTGTGTGTGTAGGTGTGTGTGCATGTGTATGTTTGTGTGTGTATGTGTGTGCCTGTCTTTCTTATTCAGTCATTTTTAATGGACACTTAGGTTGCTTCCATATCTTGTTGATTGTAAATAGGCTGAAATAAACATAGTGGTGCATAGATCTTTTTGAATTAGTGTTTTTTTTTATTTCTTGGGCACATATGCAGTAGTAGAATTATTAGGACTTGTGGTATTCCTAGTTTTAATTTTTTGAGGAACGTCCATACTGTTTTCTATAGTGGCTATATCATTTACATTTTTACTAATATTGTATGAGGGTTCTCCACAACTTTGCCAACACTTGCCAACACATTTTTTTTTTAACCATTCTGACAGGTATCAGGTGATTGTTCACTGTGGTTTTGATTTTCTTTTGTCTGATGATTAGTGAGGTTGAGCATCTTTTTATATGTCTGTTGGCCACCTGTATGTCTTCTTTGGAAAAATGTTCACTCAGGTCATCTTCCCATTTTTTAATTGGATTTTTTTTTCTGGTGTTGAGTTGTGTGAATTCTTTATATATTTGGGGTATTAATCCCTTATTGGATATAACATTTGAAAATATCCTTCAAAACACAATATATTCTGCAATATATATTCATGCTTAGAACAAGGCAAAGTTTAGTTTTATTCTAGATTTGCAAGAAACCTGAAAATTTACTTCTGACTGCAAAACTAACCTTGCTATAAACTGATTCAAATTTGAGACATAGGTTTTCTGTCAAATTCTGAAGTACTGACTGCTTTATTAGCTTTTTTGTTTGTGTGGTTTTAGTTTTTAATTTTTCCCCTGTCTATTATAGTATAAATGACAAAACTATACATATGTTAGGTGTTCAATGTGATGTTTTAATATCCACATACTTTGTGAAATGATTACCATAGTCAAGCTAATTAACATATATATCACCTCATGTATTTGCCATTTAAACTTGGAATACTGCCTTATAAAACATACTAGTGGGGCGCCTGGGTGGCTCAGTCATTTAATGGTCTGCCTTCAGTTCAGGTCATGATCTAGAGTCCCGGGATCAAGCCCCGCATTAGGCTCCCTGCTATGCTAGAAGCCTGCTTCTCCCTGTCTCACTCCCCCTCCTTGTGTTCCCTCTCTAGCTGTGTTTCTTTCTGTCGAATAAATAAAATCTTAAAAAAAACACAAAAACGTACTAGTGATAGCACAATAGAATGGCAAGAAGAACAAAGAGGAAGAGAAGAGGACAAGGGGGAGTGTAATCCTTCCTTTCTTGTTTCTTGGAGCTGGGTTTAGATTATTTAACATACATGTGTATTCCAAAATAGTTACCATAAGGTAAGTTAACACATTCCTTACCCCATGATTTCTTTTTCTTTTTCTTTTCTTTTCCTTTCTTTTCTTTTTTCTTTCTTTCTCTCTCTCTCTCTCTCTCCCTCCCTTCCTTCCTTCCTTCCTTCCTTCCTTCCTTCCTTCCTCTTCCTCCTCCTCCCTTCCTTCCTTTAATGAGAGTTTTGAAGAGCTAGTACTCTCTTAATAACTTTCAAATGTATAATACAGAATTGTTGACTACAGTCACCAAGCTATATATTAGATCTCCAGAATTTATTCATATTATTATTGGAAATTTGTACCCTGTGGCCACCTTCATTCCCCTCACTCCCACCCTTGGCAACCTCCAATCTCTGGTTTTATGAGTTCAGGTTTTTTGATTCCACATATAAGCGAGGCGTAAAGTATCTCTCATTTTGTGACTTATTTTAGTTCACGTAATGCCCTCAGGTTTCATCCTTGCTGTAAATGGCAACACTTCCTTTTTTCTCATGGCTGAATAATATTCCTTTGTGAGTGGACGTTAAAGCTTGTTTCCATGTCTTGATAATTGTAAATAATGCTGCAATCAATGTGGGAGTATACATAATCTCTTTGAGATAGTGATTTCACTTTCTTTAAATATTTACCCAGAAAATGGAATTGCTGGGTCATATGGTAGTTCTACTTTTAATTTTTGGAGGAACTCCATATTATTTTCCATGGTGACTGCAGCAATTTACTAACCAACAATGCATAAAGCTTCCTTTTACTTACACTTTAAATACAGACTTCTGACCTTAAATTTCTAATATCTTATTCTATCTCTACTTATTTGTCTATAATGTTTTAATATCCCTTCTTAATTTCCTATTTACTTTTTTTAAATTTAGTTTTTCCAAGCTTATGTTTCTTTTATTATCTTTTTATTTATTAATTGTTATTCTTTTCCCTTATGTCATAGTTCAGGTTTTTATCTCTCTCATTTGGAACTAATCCAGTGTTTCTCCCAGATTATTGAGTATACATTTTGTGGTTTCAGTGTTTTGTTTTGTTTTTTCCCAACACAGATGTTAGAATAAATATAAAAATCCATGTGTTCAGTTTGCTCTTATTTTAGTCTCAAGGGACTTGGGGGAAGTTTTTAATTAAAAAAACCTGTAATTTTTGTAATCAAATGTGACATTTTTAATTGATGAAAAGTGTAAAATGAGCAACTGTTGAAGTGAGTTAACTCTACACCTGTTTTACTAAGAGAAATGTATTATTAACTTATAAAATTTGCTTATATAGAAACAACCTTAAGCAGAAATAGGACTATCATAAATTAATAATATCAGTGTATATCATGAATATCAGACTACTTTCTAACATATATTTTCTGGATTAATTTTAGGACACCCTAAGATTGTTTAAAAAATTTTTACATGTGGAAAAAAGGAGATCAAATAACTTTTCTTATTTTACTTGTAAACGATAACTTTGATTTCTTTTTCATGTAAATATAGTAATATCTTAATTCATTCTTTCAATTTCTGATTTTCTCTTCATGTTAATGAGAAAGAACCGTGCTCCAGTAAGTCAGTAACATATACAATTTAGCAGAGGTTTATATCTCTACCAACTATGTTGACATATGTGAAATAATTTGGTGTGTGTGGCCACTGGGCCTTACAATTTAGATCTGGCAAGTTCATTTCTTTTGGATGATAAAAGAGTCAAACTGAAAAGAGGAAATTTGGAAGAAGATGAGGATGAATTTAGACCATCACTGTGTGACAATATGGATTCAGCTCTACTCTGTGTAAAGGGGTCTATAGATGTGAAGGAGGGGACACACATACAATAAGATATTGCTTTTCCCATTCTGAGAGTGATCTAGAGCTACATCAGAATGAGGAGCAACAGTAAAAGAGAAAAAACAGCAACCACATAAATTACACTTTTCTTAAGTGCCCAGGATTTTCAGATACAATTTTAATTATTAGAGCAAGGGCCTTTTAAATTTTGGAAAGAAAACGGAGATATAAGTTTCGACTGTCTCATTGTAACATGCTTTGCCCGATTCTGTATTCCCAGACCCCTGTGATTTCAGAGATCTTTGAAACAAATGTCACATTTATTTTGTTCTCATTCACATAAACTATGCTAACCACACAGCAATGCATATTTATACAAGTCTGTTTCCTGCCACACAAGTCTGCTCTGTTCTCTTTCCTCTACCCCCACTGCTGACATACAGATGCTCAATGGCACACACAGCCACATACACTAAAGAAAGATTTATGTTTCTGTTTGATGACTAGCTGTTAAAGTCTTTGGCTATGTGAAGATCACTAAAACATACACAGGTAGGCGCATATATGTTAAGAGAAGTAACATCGAATACAGGAAGTTAATGCTAGAAACCAGCTATCCAATAGGATTAGGTTAGCTTCACTGGAGATTTTTCCTTCAGATATTAAACTTTCTTTCCTCCTGTGAAGATTATTATTTTGTGTCCCAAACATCCAGAGCTAACTGAACAAAATGACCTTCTTGTCTAGACATTGCCTAATAGACCATGGGGAAGGGGGAGGGAGGACGGGGAAGGTTTGCAGCAGAAGAAATATCTGGACAATCAGTTAAATGTGTCTGCATGATGAAATATTTTCAGAATAAAAGTACTGATTGTACTCCATATGTACTTTCTGTGGAGGAGGATTAACTGATAGAGTATATAAAAAATAGAGCACATGGGACTTTAAAAACTTTATTTATGAAAATAACACATTTTTAATTTTGGAGAGACTTGAGTAATTTAAGCATAATTAAATAAACAGTAGGCATGCAAGATAGTGGATTTCCAGAAAATAAAACAACAATAAAAGAGAAAGTGATACTTTATTGTGCTATTGTTACATATCCAACCTAAGAAGAATAAAATAGACTTTGCAAGGGATGGAGAGATTCACCAAAAGAAACTCCATTTTCTTATAAATATTGTTCCAAAAATCTTAAAAAGATTTTGAGAATGCAGGACTTGTATGTACTTCGTCAGATTTTAAATTCCCATGAAAAGCCCCTTTGTACTCTACTCCGAGAGTGCCCCAGCCTTTTTCAACCATAATATAAACTACAACTACTTTCATATTCTATGCATTTCCCAATGCTTTTTTGTCATTTATATGACTGAAAATGTGTAATAGTGCATGGATAGACACAACTTCACGCCTCTGATTTCAACACAGAATTGTATACTAGATTGAGTGGAGGAATTCTGTTGTGGAAATCTGTGGTAAAAAGTGAGATATAGTAGAGTGAAAACACTCTAGAGTGTTTCTATATTTAGAGCCAATGTTCAAAATATACAGTTAAGTGCAGATAAGAGAATATAACCTAAAGGAAAGGAAAAGAAGAGTGAGACAATAAATAATGGGTGGGGATAGGAGAGTTTGGAAAGTGAATGAAGAATTAATTGGGAGGTGATCACGGTTGTTTCCCTCTTTCCCAGTGCATGTGGGGTGTGTGTGTGTGTGTGCACATGAAAGAGAAAACAGACTTTTAAGACATTGTCCTGTGCTAAGTATTATCCCCATTTGGCATTTTCAAGAAAATCCATAAAGATAATGTGACTTTATGTTGGCTACATCTGTAAATACTGTAGTTGGATCTTGTAAAAGGTATTTTTAAAATATAAAGTCAGCATTTTGTTTTTTTTTTAAAGATTTTATTTATTTATTTGACAGAGAGAAACACAGCTAGAGAGGGAACACAAGCAGGGGGAGTGAGAGAGGGAGAAGCAGGCATCCTGCCGAGCAGGGAGCCCGATGCGGGGCTCAATCCCAGGTCTCCAGGATCATGACCTGAGCCGAAGGCAGTCGCTCAACCAACTGAGCCACCCAGGTGCCCTAAAGTCATAATTTTCATGCAAATTTTAAATGAACATGCATGTGCCAAATATTTTACTCAACGTATTAGTTAATAAGAAATACATTAAGATGCTATGACTAGTTCAAAGGAGACTTCAAAGTACGGCACTTATGTAGGTAAATCAGGAATGTCAAAGTGAATTTCTAAGTAGATGCAAACTTGGCTTTTCTTTTTCATAAGAAGGAAGGGAAATCAACTGTCCCCTCACTAGAAATAATTAGCATGTGGGAGATAATAATGTGTGATGCTATGAACTGATGGAGACAAACCGGAGTGGTAAGTTATGACATCCACTGATCATTTTTGCCTGTTTCAAAGTCTTTCATGATTTTTTTCTGGCTATACATACCAGGTTCATATTGATTTTAAAATTAGAGCATAGAAACTGTGTTTTAAAGATGCCACATACTTATATATTGGGAGAAAATAATAGCAAAGCCAAAATGTTATTGATTTAACTCCCTTTTTAAATTTTACAATGGTTTTGTGGTATAATAACTCCCCAGATTCTATGAGTTTTCTAACTTTCCACCTAAATAAAAGTTTAATTATTATACTGAAAACTCATAATGATAAATCTTTCACTGCCCATTCTTAACACATTAATATTCTTTTCATCTTCCCAAAGGTTAAGCGAAATGTCATGCAGATGATCTGTCATTTGTTGTTCTTGACCCATTAGAATGGAGATAGAATGAGAAAAACACAATCTATGATAAAGTAAAAATAGAGAACATCAATTATAGGGATTTAGAGTTAATTTCTTTAAAGTGAAGTTCTTGATCCCATATCTTCAGTTTAATGTATACATGAATTTGCCTATTGATAGGGTATTGAGTGTTAAAGTGCAAAATAAAAATATGGGTAATATTAGCACTTGGATGATCATCAAATTAAAACTACACAATTGCTTTTCTTCTTTTCTAAAAGGCTCTTTTATAAAGTGGAACTAATCACTAATTTGAAAGTTACACATTTGTTAAGTGTTTTATGGATCTCCAAGTATAATATCATAAATATATTTGTGGTGCTATGCCAGTATCTACATTTTGATGTAAGGGACTTCCAATTTAAAATAATACAACATTTTATTGAAGGTAGAGGATGACTAAAGAAAATCAAAAGACAAAGTATTTTAACATTGTCTGATTTAAGACTGAACACTATCTTTTAACATAAAAACCAGTATAAACACATACCACACCACATCATGAGAGTGGGTTACCAAACTGTTTCTGGTTTGCTTCATTTATATTAATAACACTTTTAGTTCAAGTATGATGTATATCCCTGTTAAAGTGATGTAAACATAGGAAGTTTAGTCTGAGAGTTATTTGCGTAATTTTGCTTGTTTTGTATTTTGGTGGTACCTAGAAAATGAGATTAGTCACTTCAGAATGGTTTTGTGTCATTTCCTAGGTGATTTACTGCATGTAGATATTAAGCTTTAGCTCAGAGTTTGTACCAAATAAATCACTGAGAGTCAGTAGGAACACATTTCCAGAAAATAATTTAGTACATTTAACAAAAACAGAAAATAATTTGAAGTGTTAATTAGAATTAGGTTTCTGGATAAAGCTGATATTACTTAACATTCTTGCTTCAAATTAGCCATGGAGAACATACATCTAATGACTTGTTAAGAACAAATTACTATGATTTTCCCAGCAAACACCAAGCATAATAAGATTATTTGGGAAGCACAAATTTAGTAGCCTGTTAACATCAAAACACAACACTGAGGGTTTTTACACTTAGTCCTACAATGAGGTGTAAAAAATCAATAAAATGATACAAGTAATGAAATGCTGCTAAACATCAAATTTAGGCTCAACAAAACATGCAGCCTTATTAATCATCATTAAAGTTATTACTAGACCTACAGTGTGTATAAGCTTATAGTTTAAACTTTAGCTTTTAAACTACAAGCTAAAATTATAGTTGCAATATAATGTGGTACTTCTGAAAAAAACTCTCTCCTTAACCAAAGTTTTGTCAGACTCACTCTGAGTTCTTTCTAAGAGTAGACCTTATCCTTGGGCTTTGCTCTCAAGCTTTACTAGCCCAGTTGTTATAAGAATTGTGCTAAGTCAGTTTAGAGAAAATCCTACTCTTATTATCTAATCATTTCGGCCTGCCTACAACATGAATTGTGTGAAGTAGGTTAAGCAAATCTCCCCTTCCTTTCATGTTATTTCATAATTTCCATTTAGTGATACCCGCACCAAATCAATTTGCTATTAGCTATTAATCTCCATTTGTCCTTGTTGTATTTAAGGTTGAGCTAGAACTCTCTCTGTTGAGATAATCTTGACACCTATAACAATGGTCTTAAAACAAAGTATTCCTTACTGTTTTTAACAAAGGTCAGACTAATTTTTTCTTTAACAGTTAAGGTGATGTATTTGAGCCAGGGTAAAAAACAAGAAACTTATTAGATGCTAAAAAGTTTTGAAAATATACAATTAATTATTCAGCCTCTGATTTTCTCATGTATAGTTTCAAATTTTATTAACATGTTTAATATTCAAAAAATTTATGGAAACAAATTCAATACATGCATCTTAATGTTCAAATGTTATATAACTGCATGACTGTAAACATTTAAAGACAATTTTCATTCTTGTTTCATAAGATAACTTGTATCAATATTTAGTAGAAGCTTTTTAAAAAAGATTATTTATTTATTTATTTGATAGAGAGAAACACAGCTAGAGAGGAAACACAAGCAGGGGGAGTGAGAGAGGGAGAAGCAGGCTTCCCACTGAGCAGGGAGCCCAATGGAGGCTCCATCCCAGGACTCCAGGATCAAGACCTGAGCTGAAGGCAGTCGCTTAACCAACCGAGCCACCCAGTCGCCTCTAGTAGAATCTTTTTAAAATATTTTCTCTTGGAATATTTGTTTTAAAGGATTAACTGAGATCTTCAAAGCACCACTGTTTTCTCTTCATAACTGAGTTATGTGTTCACATTTTGTATAGTATTTATTCTATACGTATATATATGTATGTATCTATAGACAGTAATTTTGTTGATAAAACTAAATAAACACAAGGTGATGCTGTAAGAATAAAGTAGAAAATATAAACTTCCAAGACTGAAACAGGAAGAAATTGACAATCTGAATAGACCTATATCTAGTAACAAGATTGAAGCAGTGATCAGAAACCTCCCAAAAAACATGAGTCCAGGAGCAGACAGAGTCCCTGGGGAATTCTACCAAACATTCAAGAAGAAATAACACTTATTCTCCTGAAGCTGTTTCAAAAAAATAGAAACAGAAGGAAAACTTCCAGACTCTTTCTATGAAGCCAGCATTACTCTAATTCCCAAAGCAGACAAAGACCCCATCAAAAAGGAGAACTTCAGACCAATATCTCTGATGAATATGGACGCCAAGATTTTTTTTTAAAAGATTTTATTTATTTATATGACAGAGAGAAACACAGCTAGAGAGGGAACACAAGTAGAGGGACTGAAAGAGGGAGAAACAAGCTTCCCACCAAGCAGGAAGCCCGATGTGGGGCTCGATCCGGGGTCTCCAGGATCATGACCTGAGCCGAAAGCAGTTGTTTAACCAACTGAGCCACCCAGGCGCCCCACGGACACCAAGATTCTTAACAACAAGATCCTTGCTAACAGGATCCAACAATACATTAAAAAGATTATCCACAATGACCAGGTGGGATTTATCGTAGGGATGCAAGGGTGGTTCAACAGTCGCAAATCAATCAAGGTGATAGAACAAATCAATAAGAGAAGAGAGAAGAACCACATGGTACTGTCAATTGATGCAGAAAAAACATTTGACAAAATATAACGTCCATTCCTGATTAAAACTCTTCAAAGTATAGGGATGGAGGGAACATTCCTCAACCTCAGAGTGAATATCATTCTCAATGGGGAAAAATTAACAACCTTTCCTCTGAGATCAGGAACAAGACAAGGATGCCCACTCTCACCACTACTGTTCAACATAGTGTTAGAAGGCCTAGCAATAGCAATCAGACAACAGAAAGAAATAAAAGGTATTCAACTTGGCAAAGAAGAAGTCAAACTCTCTCTTTGCAGATGACATGATACTCTATGTGGAAAACCCAAAGACCCTACCCCCAAACTACTAGAACTCATACAACAATTTGGTAATGTGGCAGGATACAAAATAAATGCACAGAAATCAGTTGTGTTCTTATACACTAACAATGAAAATATAGAAAGGGAAATCAGAGAATCGATTCCGTTTACTATAGCACCAAAAACCATAAGATACTTAGGAATAAACCTAACCAAAGAAGTTAAGAATCTGTACTCAAGGAACTACAGAACACTCATGAAAGAAATTGAAGAAGACAGAAAAAGATGGGAGAGCATTCCATGCTCATGGATCAGAAGAATAAACATTGTTAAAATGTCTATACTGCCCAGAGCAATCTATACTTTCAATATCATCCCGATCAAAATTCCACCAACATTTTTCAAATCGTTGGAACAAACAATCCTAAAATTTATATGGAACCGAAAAAGACCCCGAATTGCTAAGGAACTGTTGAAGAAGAAAAACAAAGCTAGGGGCATCACGTTACCTGACTTCAGGCTTTATTAAAAAGCTGTGATCACTAAGACAGCATGGTACTGGCACAAAAACAAAGAAATAGACCAATGGAACAGAGTAGAGAGTCCAGATATGGACCCACAAATCTATGGTCAAATCATCTTCAACCAAGCAGGAAAAAATCCAGTGGAAAAACAGTCTCTTCAATAAATGGTGCTGGGAAAATTGGACAGCTACGTATAGAAGAATGAAACTAGGCCATTCTCTTACACCACACACAAAGGCAAACTCGAAATGGATGAAAGACCTCAACATGAGGCAGAAATCTATCAAAATCCTGGAAGAGAACATAGGCAGTAACCTCTTTGACGTCAGCCACAGCAACTTCTTTCAAGACACGTCTCCAAAGGCAAAGGAGACAAAAGCGAAAATGAACTTTTGGGACTTCATCCAAATAAAAAGCTTCTGTACAGCAAAGGAAACAGTCAACAAAACAAAGAGGCAACCCACAGAATGGGAGAAGATATTTGCAAATGACACTACAAACAAAGGGCTGGTATCCAAGATCTATAAAGAACTACTCAAGCTCAACATCCAAAAAGAAGATGAACACATCAAAAAATGGGCAAGAGACACGAAGAGGTGCTTCTCCATAGATGATATGCAAATGGCTAACAGACACATGAAAAAATATCATCATCACTAGCTATCAGGGAAATTCAAATCAAAACCACATTGAGATGCCACCTTATACCAGTCAGAATGGCCGAAATTAACAAGACAGGAAACAACAAGTGTTGGAGAGGCTATGGAGAAAGGGGAACTCTCTTACACTGTTGGTGGGAATGCAAGTTGGTGCAGCCGCTTTGGAAAACAGTATAGAGATTCCTTAAAAAATTAAAAATAGAGCTACCCTATGATCCTGCAATTGCACTACTGGGTATTTACCCCAGAGATACAGATGTAGTGGAAAGAAGGGCCATATATACCGTAGTGTTCATAGCAGCAATGGCCACAATCACCAAACTGTGGAAAGAGCCGAGGTGCCCTTCAACAGATGAATGGATAAAGATATGCTACATATATACAATGGAATACTATGCCTTCATCAGAAAGAATGAATATCCAACTTTTGTAGCAACATGGACTAGATTGGAAGAGACTATGCTGAGTGAAATATTCCAAGTAGAGAAAGTCAAGTATCACATGGTTTCACTTACTTGCGGTGCATAAGGGGTAATATGGAGGACAGAAGGAGAAGGAAAAGGAATGGAAAGTAGGGTAATTAGGGGAGATAAATGAAAAAGTGAGAGGCTTTGGGTTAAGAAACAAACTGAGGGACTTGGAGAGAAGGGGGAAGAGGGATGGGAGAGCCTCGTGATGGGTACTGAGGGCACGTATTACATGGAGCACTGGGTGTGGGGCATAAACAATGAATCATGGAACACTGAAAAAATAAAATAGATTTAAAGTCAAAAAAATAAAGTAGAAAATAGAATGTGTGTAATATATTCTATATAGAGTATAGAATCCAAGCAAGGCTCTTAACCATTAACTATGAAGATTTCTGGGAGGTTGTGTGTGTTTGGTGGTGGTAGCGGTAAGGAGAGGATTGGGTAACATTCATATTTTAATTTTTGCTTACCTGATATGGTTTTTCAATTTAATTTTAAGTCAATTTTACAAAAATAAAATACCAAGGCTAGTGCTTAGTATATACCTTATCAATAATTGCTGCAATAAATATGATAGGTTTTACTCCAGATACCTATTGCCTGACCCATTATATTACATCTCTAAAAAAGGCTCTTCTGTTGAGTTATAATAGAGTTGGACAAAATTAATTGGTTTTATTCTACTCATCTGAAGCATAAATGAAGATATTGTGTTATTTCCTTTCCAGCACCACTTTTGAAGCAATCTCCAGGCTCCCTTTTCTTTTCATTCAAAGATAATACATTTTGAGTCTACAATCTTGAAGTCATCACTGTGTTATCATAGTACCCTACACAATTTACTTCTATCTCCGTGGATAACTCATCGATTGTTCATATATATATTTTTTCAACCAACTTTAGCTCAGCTCACTTTCATAATTTCCAATTTGATGTTGCCTGTTAATATAAGTGTTCAAGT
This sequence comes from Spilogale gracilis, assembly GCA_004023965.1. Classification (NCBI taxonomy): domain Eukaryota; kingdom Metazoa; phylum Chordata; class Mammalia; order Carnivora; family Mephitidae; genus Spilogale; species Spilogale gracilis. Next base: position 54,552 of record PITA01007065.1, on the reverse strand, counting down.
TTACTTCATTTTGTCCTTTTCAATAACCCTGACTTTACTTATCTTCATTCTAGATTGACCACCCAGTAGTACAACCAAACTCTGGACCTCATCAGCACATCCACAACCAACAATTCAAACTTTGTGCTTGGCTTGTATAATCAAAACTCCCTGTCTCATTTTCTCTCCCATTTCCCCACATCCAGGAAATCTGTTCTTCAACTTGACTGAGGACTAATTTCTCTGTTTCTCTATTTCTTTAACTTTCTCCTTTTTTTTTTTAATATGTAAGTGACTTTCTGTGCATCTTTCCTCAGGAAACTTTATCATATTCCTGGATTTTCTAGTACTGATTTAGTTATTTCTGCTGATTTATGGTAGTTCTTGTGGCTAAACCACCTAGTGTTCTCTTGCTGATGCCTGCATTCTAAGTTTTATTCTCTAGGTTTCCATTAGATATATGACCCCAAATATCTACTAGGTAATTTTGCTCTTTGTTTAAGCTTGTTTTCTTTTTATAAAATTTGCCACTATGAATTCTGAAAAATGCAACTGATAAAAACCAAGGGCCCAATAAACAGCTTAGCTTGGCTAGAGCACAGGGAATGTATGTACCAGTAGGGAAGATAAGACTTGAAAAGAGGTTTGGGACCTCTATAAACTCATCTTTTATTTATGTCAGTGATTCTTAAAAAAAGGACTTCAAAGTTACTCAAAGAATCTGAAGATAGAAATGTACTTAATAGAATTGATTTTCTTGGGAGACAACCAAAGATAACATTCAGTGAATAAATATAGCTCAAAGTCCAGAATCTCAAGTTGATAAGCAGCAGTCACTTCATTGGGAATCTGCGTGACTCCTTTTGTACTAGAAACCTAAGAATTAAGAGGACAGGTTATATGTCCCATACACACTCTATATGCTATAGTAGAACAGTGACAAAAAAATATAAAAACAGTGGGGCTTGAAAAGGAGGATGGTAGTAAAAAAACACAGTCAATAGGTTATAGATATTCTGAGACTACTATGAAGGCCTCTTACTGTTGAGGTCAAGAGGTTCCTTAAATAGGATATGATTTTCCTGGCTGAGCTTTTGTTCATCTTGTTTATGTTCTGCTATCCTCTTGATCAGTTCTAAACTTCCTTAGCTCACTTCCTACTCAGTGATGCTTGGAGACCCATAGGTAACTCTGATTCTTAAAGTCACACACTTTTCCAGTTCAGGCTCATGGATTTCTTTTAGCAGCTAATATACCCTTTCATTGTCTTGCATTTGCTTTATTTCTGTGTCAGAACCATCTATATGCTACTTAAAATTAAATATTCCTATACTCAGTCATAGTCCAAGAGGTAGAGTAGAAGTTAGGGTTTGAGAATAATGCATTTTAACAAACTTGTTAAATATTTTTTGTTCTCTGTAAAATTTGGGAGCTACTGGATTACACTGAAGGTGGCTCTTTGAGGTAGGGGATCTATTTGAGTCATTCGTAATAAAAAGATACAGGTTAGGAGTCTGAACTAGGGTAGTGATTGAGCAGCTTGACAAAAATAGATTGCAGAAATATTTTAGAAGACAGATCCACAAAAATTGGACACATTATGTAGGAGATGTCAAAAAAATAATCAGGATGGACTTCCAAGTTTTGCATGTAATAGAATGTACAGATAGAGGTCATTGTCAAGGTAAAGATACAAAAGAAAGTTTCTTGTTGATTTAGTGGTATCTGTGGAACATGGGCAGGAAGGGAGTGTTAGGTAATAGTTATCAAAATGAGAAGGTAAAAGGAAAAAAGTGTAATTTATGGTTTTTGAGAAGATAATATTTTAAACTGGTCTGTTCTGGTACTTTCATCTGAGGTCTGATTAGCATGTTACATTTTCCTGATGCCCTCTGTGAAACACGAACTCATTGTAGTCCTCTACGCCCTAGAAAGTGATTAATGGTTCTTTTCTTATAAATTATGAGATATCATTGAAAGTGAGATGTTCTATGATATATCTGTAAGAGAAATAAAGGACTTCTGCTTGACAAATTAGTTTTGAGTCTTAAATTATTCAATTCTATTCCATTAACGACAACCCAAAATGTTATGGACATTCAAAGGCTGTGTAATTCTGCCTCCTTCTACCTTGTCTGAGACCTTGAAAGTGTTATCTCTTTTCAGCACTTCGTGTTAATAGACATATATTAAAACCAGGAATTTGTTCAAGACAAAAATTATCTACCCTTTGAATTGATGTAAATCTTTCCAACCCCCACTTTCCTGGTTAGACAAAGGGAGAGATGAAATATGTGGCTGCAAAAGCATATGTAAAGTATCTGCTACTGGTGACTTTGCTCACTTTCTTCACTGAAAAATCAAGAATTTTGATTATATGTAGCTATGCTCCACCAAAAGTGTAGATTCACTCTATTTATTTTGTTCTGGGCTAAAACTTTTGGAATTTTTACACTTAATAAAGATTAAAGAGAAGAGGGGATTCTATAAATGTGCCAGTGCCATAGGAAGATAAAGCAAAAGTGTCCCTAGAGGCTCCCAAATGTCTGACAATTATAGCAACATACTCTGGGGTCATATCGGTATGTTAGTGTGTTTCCCAGCAGCACTAGATCAGCTTTCTGCCTCCAAGTGGGATCATTTTGCCTGGGCAAGGTACTGAGACATTTACACAATGCCACTGTTTGTTGTCCTGTTTGACACAATTCCACCTACCCCTACTGTCCTTCAAGACAACTCCCAAATTTTATTAGACACTCGTACTGTCATTCTAGAAAAGAGCTTGAAAAAGAATCAATGAAAAACACATTTCAGCTAATTTTCATCCACTGAAAATATATACATTTAGATACATTTACACAGGTATTTTAACTTGTTTTTTTATGTCCATTTCTATCATATATTAGGCAATTACAAGTTTTAAAGTGCAGAACATTTTACAACTGTTTGGAACAAGATGGGGCACTTGGGTGGCTCAGTTGGTTAACTGTCTGCCTTTGGCTTAGGACGTGATTCCAGAGTTCTGGGATCTGCCCTCCCCCTGCTCATCTTTCTTTCTCTCACTCTCTGTCTCTCAAATAAATAAATAAAATCTTAAAAAAAACACAAAAAACAAAAAACAAAAAAACCCTGTCAGATATAAGTGGCTGGAAACATTTTATTAAACAAAGTGAAATAGTCAAGAAAATCCAAAGATAGAGTTCCTTAATGCAGAAGTTTCGATCATTGTCAGAAACTTTTACAGATATTTGTTTTGCCTTGCAGATCCCCAAATTTCTAGTATTTTAATAATGATAATAGTAATAATATGATTGACATACTATAGGAGTAAATTGGCAGTTACTTATTATTTGTTTGTCTGTTTCAAAGAAAATATACATTGTTTAGATAGTATTTTAGAAGATATATTAGACCATTCACTTTTATTGTCATTATCTATTACTACTTACATTTCCTAGATACAGTCTAAAGAAGTAAGATGGTATGTTCCTTAATATAGGAGCAAATTTAACAGTCTACAAACTTCAGAGGGGTTTAAGGAGAATTTGATTTTTTTATTTGATCATTTGAAATTATGAAAAATAATTTCTTCTGTGAACTACACTTCATTTTTTGTGTTTACAATCAGACATTTTCTTTAACAATGAACAAAGAAAATAGAGGTTATCCTTTACACATATTTTAGACAATGATTTTCCGAAATTAACTTTATTTTCTCTCCCTCACATGATTGCTAGTGCACCAGGGAAGATGCTTTGAGCACTGACCTTACTTGTTGCACTGAGGACTTTTCAGCCTAGTGGTGTACATCCTCATCCTTGGCTACATATTTCGTTGCTACATATTTCGTTATGTGTGCATTCTCTTCTTCCTTATCTCATTTTTAAAAAGTAATTATATTGAGCACCTGCTGTTTGCCAGGCACTGTACCAGACAGTCCAAATATATTTTCTCATATAATTCTCACAACAATACTGTTGGTGAGAATTTGTGCTAGTTTTATACTATAGACGAGGAATTAGTAAGTGTATGATACAAGATCCAAATTTTCTCAGTTTTTGAAAGTGAGGAACAAACTGGGTCTTACAGGCTTTCAAACATAATTATATAATGATAATTACTGGATTAATTGATTTAATCTTTATTTTATTACTATTATTCTCATAACATATTCCCAATATTATTGGCTGAATTTTAGAAATACCATGTATAAATAATCTAACTGACTTTTATACTCAACACTTGTTTCTTGAGTTCTCAGCAAGGGTCATATCAGCACTGCTTTTCTCCAAACTTTTTATTTTATTATTTTATTAAAATATTTTATTTATTTATTTGGCAGAGAGAAACACAGCTAGAGAGGGAACACAAGCAGGGGAAGTGAGAGAGGGAGAAGCATGCTTCCCAATGAGGAGCAGGGAGCCCAATGTGGGGCTCAGTCCCCAGACTCCAGGATCATGACCTGAGCTGAAGACAGTCGCTTAACAACGGAGCCACCCAGGTGCCCCTGTTTTTCTACAAACTTTAGACGTGAGTGGAGGCAGTGTTGGTTGTCAATAACTGAGGGATATTTCTTACATTTAGTGGGAAAGGGTTATAAGCAGTAAATATCTCACAATGCAGAGAGACTTCCATACACCAAAGGACTATCCTGTCGACAATACCATCAGTAATCCTTTGGAGTAACAAGGAAAATCAGCTCAATGCCAGGAAGACCAGCACAAAACTTAAATATTTGTACTGATGCCATCCACCAATCGTTATGATCTTACTGAGAATATTTCATGTAATGTCTTTTAATTTGGGGTCTGATAAATTCATTAGTGAGTCATGAAATCAATGTAATCTTTTTGATTGAGATTTATTTACATAAAAATAAGAGACAATATCGGATTGATACTTATAGTAAATACTATTTATTTAGAATATTTGTATTTAGAATATTATATAAATCTTTTATTTCACTTGTATATTTAGGTGTAAATATGTCTGCATACTGGTTTGCCATGAAAAGTTATTGCTTGCTGAGAGTAGGCATTAAAACAAAACAAAAAACTTTAAAAAATCATTTAATCTATATAATTGCCTTTTTATTTTACTGTATGCACCTTACTTGGGGACATTAGAAAAATCATTCCCAGCTCAGTAAATCAGTAAAATAATTATCTGTGCAAAATATAAATTTAAGCCAAACATCAACTTCTCTTACTGAGAACTGATTTTAGTGAGGAGCTAAGACTACATCAACAGTTAAAGAACAATGAAAGAAAAATATATATTGTATATACTACAGGTATAGGAGTTCTGAAGAAATAAAGATCAATATGAACTCAACTAGTCAGTATTTTGAGGTATATTTCAGATGAATTGTAAATTAAAGAAAATATGGCATTTGAATGAGCAAGAGGAGAATGAAAGAAAATTTCTCCTTTGTTGAGAGACTAAGTGGAAGGTTGTGAACATACAGTTTATGGGAAAGTAAGCTGAAAAATTATCTTGCCTATCTTGTTTTTAAAACCCAAGTCTCTTTAAATTTTTAGAACTTGAAAGTTCATTGGAGTGACCAGGTGGCTCAGTTGGTTGGGCATCTGCCTTTAACTCAGGTCATGATCCTAGGGTCCTGGGATACAGCCCCACATCAGGCTCTCTACTTAGTAGGGAGCTTGCTTCTCCCTCACCCTCTGCCTGCCACTCCACCTGCTCGTGATCTTTCTCTCTCTCTGTCAAATAAATAAATAAAATCTTAAAAAAAAACCTTGAAAGCTCATAGATAAGTAACTTAAAAAAAATAATTGACAGCTAGTACTCAGGTGACTTTCTTTTAGTGCCAATAGCATCTGAAATAGCAGGTAATGTAAATTCTCCAAATAAAGCAACAGAAATGACCTAGTATATATGCCAAGTATGGATTTTTATTTCTAACATATTTTCAGTGCATAGTCAGTGAGCTTTGATGTAACATTAGTATAATACTTTGAGCTTAGTATAGTGTCTGCAAATATTTATAGACTAAATAGATGAATGAAGGAGATGGGCCATAGAAATAAAATAATTCTTCAGTGTATTATATTCTTTCTGTAAGGATAAACTCTTTATAACTTTGTTAGTATAACAAACAATGAAACATGGATTTACTATTTCCTTCTTTATCTTCTTAAAATATAGGAACTTTTTATTTGTTGGTCAGTGATTATTTTATTTGTGTCTAAACAATTCCATGTGATGTTTTCTGAAACAACTTTATTTTCATGAGTGAAGTGAAACCATATGTTGCATTTACTCTAAGTATTTCACAATGTATTAATCTTTGTATATATAACTCCAAGAATATTTCAGTTTATATGCACTGTTATTTATGAAACAATATTTGGAAGGGACAGACATGTATCGATTGTCAGAATTCCTACATCATGAGACAGTTAAAACTATCTTACAAACTCTTCCCTGCAAAACTCCTGCTTCCATACTCTACATGCAGTCACTTTAGAGCCACAGCTAAACTACATTCTAGTTTTTGTGGTGGAAAAAAAAATAGAGAAAGAAAATGAGCTAAGTCTTTAATTATAAGTCTATGATATATCTGTAGAGCTGAAGAAATATATGTATGCAGTGATTAATGAAAAATCGATCATCATGATGGCTATTTCCATATATAATTTATAGGCTTGTGAAATTATAATTTTAAGAAATAACTATTTGTTATGCTCAGACTTACCCAGAGTTGTATTTATTTATTTATTTATTTAAAGATTTTATTTATTTATTTGACAGAGAGAGATCACAAGTAGGCAGAGAGGCAGGCAGAGAGAGAGGAGGAAGCAGGCTCCCCGCCTAGCAGAGAGCAGGATATGGGCCTCGATCCCAGGACCCTGAGATCATGACCTGAGCCGAAGGCAGAGGCTTTAACCCACGGAGCCACCCAGATGCCCCAGAGTTGTATTTATTATAGCTAGATTTATATAGGATATATATCTTCCAAATAATATATTTTATATCACAAAAGATACCTGAAATAAAAACGTATATATATCTTAGAATTGTATAGAATTAGTGTAATTTTGCTCAGTCATTTTACGTCTTAGTTTGGAGAAGAAAAAACATTTTTTTTAAAGATTTTATTTATTTGTCAGTGAGAGCATGTGCACACACAAGCAGGGGGAGCAGAAGCAGGTTCCCCTGCTGAGTGAGGAGCCCAAGGTGGGGCTCCATCCCAGAACCCTGGGATCATGACCTGAGCTGAAGTGGCCACTTAAGCTGAGTCACTCACGTGAGCCACCCAGGTGACCTGCAAAAAACATTTGTAAGACTGTTATTTTGATTTTTACGTTGAATTTTTGCTATCTTTATTTTTTCAAAATTTATTACAGTAATTATATCTCTAGAACTCTATTCTAACAGTATGAAAGTTCCTCACATTCCAGATTCATTCATATAAGCCTGATATATATGGTCATTTGTCTTCTAGAAATTGTTCAGTTGTTGATGAATAAGGATTCCATGCCCATAGGTAGCGTGCATATTTTTCATGCTTATCCAGATCACCCTTTAATAAAAGTCTGGGTGGTTAGATTTGTATCACATACACTATTTCCTGGCGAAAGCTGATTGTCAAGAATTTTAAATAAATTGGTGATGGACTCTGAAATTGAATGGTCCTGAACATCATTTGGGACTCTGACAGAAGAAAACCGGGCCAAACTGAATTATGGGGATGAGAAACTGAATTAAATAGGAAAACTATATGGTTGATGAGTAAATATTATTAACAGGTTGAAAACATCAGAAATTAAAACCCAAAAGAAAAAAAATGAGGAAATGTATTTCCCATACATTCTGTGTAAGACATGACTTTACTTCCTGAAGTTTGACTTTGAGATTTTATCTTTTAATACCTTTTTATTATTATTCTGTTTTTGCAACTTGAAAATCTTCAATATAGAAAATTTTTCTTTGTTTAATTAACAATAAAAGGATATTCTGAAGTTGTACTTTCATATTAAAAAAAGAAATGTACTTTATAGTCCAAGATGTAGCAACTAGTTACACCACTATGTAAATGTAAAATAATTACAATTTAATTCAATTTAATTTTCTTCACTCTTACCAGACACATGTCAAATGTTCAGTAGTCATTTATGATTGGTGGTGCCCAAATCAGACAGATATGGAGCATTTCCTTCAAAGTAGAAAGTTCTGTCTGTGAAAGTACTGGGATATAATTTTAGCATTCTAATTTAGAGCAAAGCCTGAGGACCTAATCAGCCATCCACCTGTTTTTGTAAGTAAAGTTTTATTGGAACACAGTGACATCCATTTGCTTGCATGTTTATGACTTTTTCCTCATTGAAATAGCAGAGTTGAATAGTTGGGCGAGAGACCATATGGATCATAAGACCTATTTCATATTTTACTGTTTAAGGAAAAGGTTTGCTAAACTTTGACCTAAAACCTCTCTTCCAACCTCCCAGTATTTGGCATGATTTTCTGGCCAAAATGCTATTTTTATATGTGTATTTATAATACTTTGCTCTCTTCACTCTCCTTTTTTCTTCCTTCTGTCTTTGATATAATTTCAATCACATATTCCTTTACATGAATTGCAAAAATTGAATGAAAATCTCTTTGGGAATTTCTTAGTAACTTGATAATGAAAGGATTGCTTGGACTTAGATTCCCACATACTTATATAAATTTTTAGCCACCATGACATTGAAGTAAAAATACAGTGATGTTTTTAATGAAAGTCACAGAGAGTATCATTATCCTGACATCTGGATATGGGATAAGGAGAGGAAGTAACCTTTTTGTTTTATGGCCCTAAATAGAGAGGAATGTTCCCTAGTGTTAGAGTCCCATGTATCTCTTTTTTTTTGCTTATTTCTTTACAAGAGAGAGTTCATGTTTCCATTATTGATACCATTTTTCACTCCAGATAGACTAAGGGAAAAACCCAAAGACAGGATAAAAAATTGTCTACATTTCTTATTTCATTCTTATCTAAAAACATCCTAAGACCTTTCTTGGATGTTTCATGTAATAAAATAAGGGAGAAAGAATTTTCTCTTACTGTTCTCACATAGTACAACATTATTGACATATAATTTATTTCCAGAAAGTACCCCTATTATAGTGTGATTGCAATTAAAATTTGAGTTCAACTGTTGAGCTATGTGATAGATGATAACTACAAATAAAATTTTACCTGTGTCTATTAGCAGTAATATTAACCTGATGAGAAAATCTTTTGGTTTTCGTCATAAGTAAACACTGACTTTTGGTGGAAAACCGATTTACCTAATATTTCATCAGATGCTTTACTGCGCACCAATTTTATTCATTTTACCCAAGTGTTAAGAAATAACTGATATGTGATAGAATGGGTTATTTTCTCCATCTGATACCATACATATCTAGCCAGCATTTGCATAGCATTATGTGGGGGAACTTTCATGACATGACAGTGTATCCCAGCTCTACCTCTTGCTAGCTGTGTAATCACACTTGTTACTTAATCTCTCTGTTCTTCAGATTCCTCATCTATTATATAAGATAAAAGATACCTGTTTCATGGGTTGTTGAACAATCAGGTGAATTAATATTTGCACAACGTTGGAAAATAAGTCCCCAATAAACTGTCACTAAATGTTAGAGACCTTTGTGTTATTACAAATGGAAAGTGAAGTGGAAAGATAGCAGGCATTGGAACTAGTCAGATTTGTCCTTAAATCTAGTTCTTCACTTCTAGTCATGTTAAATTCTCTGACTTTCAGTTTCTTTATAAAAACTAGATCCACCCATACTCACTTTATAAATGAGTGGTAGCTATTTTAAAGGTCAGTGACAAAATATGTAGGATGCTTGCATAAGTATGGTACTTAATAAGAGACTATAGTAACATAATTATGTAAATATGAGGACTCCGTATGAGCTGACTTAACCTCGTCAGCCAACAAATATATAATTCTAAGCTCATTTACTCAAATCTCCTGAGACATGTCTTGTAAAATCTGTTGAACAAATGTTTAACTATTAAACTTTGTGTCTGTTCTTAAGAAAACCCACTCTTCTCTTTGTCAGTTTGTGCCTTCTACTACTGGAGTTAAACTAAGAATCATGATTTCACAGATTGTGAGAACTGGAAACCAACTGAAATATAAGTGAGGTCCAAAAAGGTTGCTGTACAACTGTTTTGTCAAATTTCTTCCAGGAACCTATGCTGACCCCAGCCCTTGCTTTTTCTTACATCACTTTGTATTTGGCATTTACATGTATATGTACATACACCCTTTGTATGCATATTTATATATTCTGAGAATAAGAATGAAAAGAGGTGAATGATGAGTTTTCCTTCCCCAAATCAAGGAACTTTTTTTTTTTTTAAGATTTTATTTATTTATTTTACAGAGAGAAACACAGCGAGAGAGGGTACACAAGCAGCAGGAGTGAGAGAGGGAGAAGCAGGCTTCCCGCCGAGCAGGGAGCCCGATGTGGGGCTCGATCCCGGGGTCTCTAGGATCATGACCTGAGCCTAAAGCAGTCGCTTAACCAACTGAGCCACCCAGGTGCCCTTGAATCAAGGAACTTTTAATAGCAGCAATTTCTTAAGGCATTGTTCTGAAGTGTTCAGAAAGATGGAATTCTCCAAATTATTTACACGAAGTTCACTTTCTTTTCTCTTAATACCTGATATATTAATATACAAATGGTCTGTAGATTCAAATGTGCTTTAAGACTTCTGATTTCTATATTGAAATACTGGACTAATTTAGATTATACAAAACATTGGCTTTTTTTTAATTTATAAGGATTATAAATGAGGATTAGTATCATCATTGATACTATTAATGTAATCAAGCAAAGGGTTACTGATTTGAAACAAGTAAAAACACCTTTGGTTAGTATAATAGAAAAAGAAAATGATTTGTTGGAAAGATACCTTGTACTTTCCAGAACCAAAAGGAAGGCTGCTGAACTGGGCTGAGAAAAAAAAGAGTAAGACGGAAGGGGAACCAGGCAGCCGAGGACACAGCCAACATCACATCATGCACTGGGTCTGCTTAGAAAATTGCCTCTGATGCCGAGACTGCTGGATGTGCTCTGCTGAGCTGTTGGAATTCAGTGCAGCTGCAATTTGGTCACTGGACTCTGGCTGTTTTAACTGCCACCATAATGTTCCAGAGGATTTGTAAGCTGTCAGTACAGAAACACCCCGTAGGGCAGGTGAATCTGACTAGTAGAGCAGAGACCTGAAGCTCAGGCTGAGTCACATGACTGTGTATGAGCTGCCAAGGGATTATGAGAATATGGTGCTGGCCCTTTTGGTTTTAATGGAAAGACTTCATCAGGTCTCACAAGGTGTCAGACTGCCCAACCATAGGAAGGCCAGCTCAATGCTAATTAGTCAAAAAACAAGCAGTATCTGTTTGTCTCTTGTTAATTTTGATTCCTGTCTCTATTGTGACTCTAGTTTTTGGCCACATAGAAGCCTCAAATATTTATATTTTTCCCAAACTAAATGATCAAAATTTTCTGAACTTCCACCTGAATTTCTTGTGCTTTGGTGATGCGCTCTTTTTAACCAGTACTTTTGATTTGCAATATTATTCTTCCTAAACATTTCAAGGTTTCATTTTAGCTTGTTACTCAGCTTTGGTTCCTTATAAATGATAAAACTAGTCTTAAGTATTAGTTTCTAATACTTAAGATGTTAGATTTGGTATTTACTTGGTACTAGTGAATCCTGACTGAGAATGTATTACTGGGACAGTCAGAAAAAAAATTTCATTTGTTCTCAGTGCTAGTTTGTTCTCCCTACAGTATTAGTACTAGCATATCAATGAATGCAACACATAATTATTACTTTCCTTTCCTTGATCTGATTCCTAGATAATTGTCTCTTGGTGCCTAAATGCATTTTTGCATCTGTTAATACAAGAAGGCATGCATGCACGCGCGCGCGCACACACACACACACACACACACACACAGCTGCTATTTCTGCTACTCATCTACTAGTTACGGGGGGAACTATGTGCAGGGAAACTATAAGCAGCAATAGACCTAAGCTTACCATTTCACAAAAGACAAAAATAATTATGGATATGACTTGTGTCCATGATTAACAACACTTGAATTTTCTATACAGGGTATATATCAATATATATTATGGTTTAATATACTTACATCCTGAAGAGCTAAAAGCATTGTGAATTACTTAGCTAGAATCTACTCAGAAGATCTGACCAAGTCTTTTCTGCATTATCAAACACACCAACATAGTCGTACTAAATCCAATTCTGTTATTCAACCTCAATAAGAGAAACTATCAATATTAATTCCATCTAAATAGGCTCATTTATCTTTTTGTTGATCATACATATATATATGTATGATCTTTTTGTTGATCATACATATATATTATTTGTAAAATAAATTGTATCTATTGAATAAATAAAAGAAGTTGGATTTATGAGCATTAGCAATTGACAAGGGAAAAATTAAAAATAAGACAAATACATGTGCAAGTAATCAAATTTAGAGAGAAGAAAGTAATGTAAAAAAATTACTTTAAATTCATTGAAGAGACTTATCAGATGTGAGTTAGATTTATTATTTATTATTTATTTATTTATTTTATAACGATTTTACTTATTGCTAGAGAGAAACACAGCCACAAGCTGGGAAGTGAGAGAGAGAGAAGCAGGCTTCTCATTGCCAAGCAGGGAGCCTGATGCGGGCCTCGATCCCAGGACCCCGGTATCATGACCTGAACTGAAAGCAGACACTTAATGACTGAGCCACCCAGGTGCCCCAAGATGTGAGTTAGATTTAATAAACTGTGATAGCATAATAAAAGTATGCCAGTTAGAGCTATATAGTTTATCCCCAGAACTGAAAAGTTCAAGTGTTGTTACTTCCTATGAATTAATTTTTGGGTTGGTGTTTTGTATATATGTAGAAAGGGAAGAGAGAAGGCAGAGATGGGAAATGGTGATTGTATTTCATAAACTTACGATTTTACTGTTTTGTCTACATATATACATATTTACATAAAATAAGAATATATTAGACAAAACTCACAACAGAAAAGTATTAACCAATCTTAAAGAAATAATTTTAATAAACAAAAAAATCAGCGATAAAGTGCACTAAATTTTTGGTATTGGAGAAAAAATGGAAACTGAATAATGGGGACACAATAAAAAAGGATTGGATGAGTAAAAGATGATAAAACTATATACCAAATTTCTTAATCATTATGGAAGATGATATTTTAAGTATGTTTAATTGATTAGGGTATGCAAAAGGTATGCGGGCTTACTATTATAAAAGTTTTTTTTTTTTTTTAAGATTTTTATTATTTATTTGACAGAGAGAGAAACACAGCCAGAGAGGGAACACAAACAGGGGGAGTGAGAGAGGGAGAAACAGGCTTTTTTAACATACCATTTCTAATATCTCTTAGTTCAGAATTTAGGCAACACAAGTTAAGTACACCTAGTTCCAAGGGAGCCTGGGGAATGTTATCATTTAGCTTTGCATTAAAGTTGGTGTACTGATACCAGGAGGAGGAAGTAGTACTAAAACTCACTGCCAAAGCCTAAAAAAATTGGTTTGCAATTTATTTTTATGTGGGGGAAAAAAAAAGAAACATATGAACAGATATTTACATAAGACTACATAATTGATAACAAATTTTTATAAAGATTATCTGTGTAATGAGGGTGCATTAGTTTGCTAGGGCTGCTATAGCGAAGTACCACAAAGCAAGTGGCTTCAGCAATGGAAATTTATTGTCTCATAGTTCTGGAGTCTTGAAGTCCAAGATCAAGGTGTTGGTTGGCTTGGTTTCTTCTGAGAGTTGTGAGGGAAGGATCTGTTCTAGACCACTTAACTTGGCTTACAGATTGCCATTTTCTTCCTTTGTTTGCCTCTTCACATTGTGTTTTCCCTGTTTTAATGACCCTGTGTCCAAAATTCCTTTTTTTTTTTTTTAAGATTTTATTTATTTGACAGAGAGAAACACAGCCAGAGAGGGAACACAAGAAGAGGGAGTGAGATCGGGAGAAGCAGGCTTCCCGCTGAGCAGGGAGCCCGATGTGGGACTCGATCCTGGGTCTCCAGGATCATGACCGGAGCCGAAGGCAGTTGCTTAACCAACTGAGCCACCCAGGCACCTCCACCCCCTTTTTTTTAAAGGATGGCAGTCATAGCGGATTAGGACCCACACTAATGACCTCATCTTACTCAACCAATTACATTTTCAACTGATCTGTTTCCAAATAAAGTTACACCTCGAGGTAGTTGTGGTTAGGACTTTAACATTTGAATTTTTAGGGGACACAGCTCAACCAATAACAAAAGGTATAGATGATATTCTTTTTCTATTTATTCATTAATTTATTCATTCATTTTATAATATCCAAGTATTGTTGTACTGCTTTTTTATTATTTTGGTAATTTTAAAAGGATACATTGTTAAAAGGTCATAGCGTCTTATGTATTTATTATGTTTATATGATCTTTTGAATAGTCCCAAAATGTGGTTTAATGTCTCCACATATTTTTAATCTTCAGTGAAAAATGCTTAATAGCTAAATGAATAGATAGCTGCCTCCCGATTTGCCACAACAGGTAACAGCCTGTCTTCCAGCACACTTGAATGATTTTTGTTTTCTTTTGCTTTGCCTCCTTGTTTAAATCTTCAAGGCTTCTTATATTCACAAAATTATTACATCTATATTTAGTGTTTGGCCTTATATCCTTCAGTAGGAGTGGCTGTAAGTCTAAAACTATGAACTGTATTTTAAACCATGCAATATACTTCTGACTTCAATATTGAATTGGTGGGAAATCGTATCAACTGAGCTTCATTCCCACTGATAAGGAAACATTGACTGGGGTTTGTGAGTAATGCCTGTTCCAGTAGAAGGTGAAGGTAATTGTAACAGTTTGACTTACAAGAACAGAGGGACTGCTTCAAGCATGAGAACTTAGGGAACAAACCAAGATAAAAGAAGACTTGGAAACAAAGACTACATTCTGAACAAGCACTTTACTCTGGAAGAGAACTTGTTAATGAATAACCACTATTGAATAGCTGCCACGAAAGCAAACAGAGAGCTATTCTACTATTAGTTACATTTTTATGCAAAGGTTACTCATTTGTGCTTAAAAACTCAAATATTTCATATTACACCAAAGGGTATGATGGAGAGGAATACATAGGTAAGGAGCTTAGACCAAAAGAAAAGGCAAGAAACAGGAATAATGAAGAAAGAAAAGTTGATCACATATGAAGGAGTCTAAAGCCAAGAAAAAGAAATGAAGTTGATGTAGGGAAATGGGTGGCTCATTTTACTAAACCCCAGAATAAAACTTGAGAGCTAATATGTTAGTCAAGATCATGGAAAGATAGATCATTAATATTCTTAGAAGTACTGCTCTCATATAGCAATATTTGTTGTTGTTTTAAGATCCTGGTTACCATAAAATACTAGGGCTTTATATAAGCATTATTAGTCTTTCTTTAACATCAACAGTGTGTTGGGAACATTAACTATCTAAGAGTTTTCAGTCTCATCTTATCAATACTATATTTGTTGTTCTATTCCTGTTTTTTTTTTTCAGAACAAATCCTATTTTTAAGTAGAGCATCTCTCATAAATCTGATTTATTTTCTTATTCTCTAATTAATATCTATGTTTCTTTTCTGCTTCTTACAACATCTTCTAATCACACCACCACCATGTTCCTGTGAGAGATCCAGAAAAATCACCAGATTCCACAAGACATGTCACATTAGTTAATGTGTTAGATAAATAAATTGCAATTAACAGTGACATTTACTAAGAGTTAATATTTCTTTAAAAGATTTTATTTATTTATTTGACACAGAGAAACACAGCCAGAGAGGGAACACAAGCAGGGGGAGTGAGAGAGGGAGAAGCAGGCTTCCTGCTGAGCAGAGGGCCTGATGTGGGGCTCAATCCTGGGTCTCCAGGATCATGACCTGAGCCGAAGGCAGTCACTTAACTAACTGAGCCACCCCGGTGCCCCAAGAGTTAATATTTTTAATTCATTTATTTTTATTTATTGGGTTTTCTGATAA
Source organism: Spilogale gracilis (assembly GCA_004023965.1). Lineage (NCBI taxonomy): Eukaryota > Metazoa > Chordata > Mammalia > Carnivora > Mephitidae > Spilogale > Spilogale gracilis. Next base: position 38,462 of record PITA01007065.1, on the reverse strand, counting down.
TGATTCAATATCAGTTTCCCAATGGCTCCCCTCAAATTTTAAAGAAACATCAAAAAAGTCCCATAAAATCTTCAGCCTCAGGGGTTTATGTATGGAACTATACAGTATTACTGTATATTTAAAATATTAAGCAAATTAGATGTTATATAAGCATAATTTTCCTTTCTGTTGGCTTCCAAGAAGTATAACTTACAAAGAATCTGAATGTATCCTTTATCCTCTAGTCGAAGTGCCAGTTTGAAGACATGGTTCAATCTTAATAACTCAAGCCAGGAGTAATTTTTCATTTTCAAAGCCTTAACACCAGTGCATCTGAATAAATAAAACATTTTTAGTCAGGCCTTATGAATAATAATTTCAGTCTGAACGAGATGCTATAATCATAAAAAAAGAGGAAAAAGAAACGACAATTTAAAAAGTATCAAAGAAATAGAAATGTTCTGACATGATAGAAACTGTTAGGTAGTGTATCGCTTCTACATTTCTTACTCCACGTTCTCCCCTTTTTATTAAAACAAAAGCACATTTTGCATATCTGATACCCAGAGCAAATAATTCTTTAATATCCCTTACATTTATATAACAAAAATATATTTGATAATAATCTCGCCATGATCAATAATAATCATTATTTTAAGTAACTCTTTAGATAAATTTTTTTTAAAAGATTTTAATTTCTTGGACAGAGAGAAACACAGCCAGAGAGGGAACACAAGCAGGGGGAGTGAGAGAGGGAGAAGCAGGCCTCCTGCAGAGAGGGAGCCCAATGGGGGGTTTGATTCTAGGATTCCCAAATCACGACCTGAGCCGAAGGCAGACACTTAATTATTGAGCCACCCAGGTGCCCCTAAATAACTCTTTAAAGTCAACAATTTGAGGGACTCCTGGGTGGCTTAGTCCTTTAAATGTCTGCCTTCAGCTCAGTCCTGATTCCAGAATCCTGGGATTGAGTCCTGCATTGTGCTCCCTGCTCAGCAGGAGAGTCAGCTTTTCCCTCTCCCTCCCCAGTGCTCATCGTTCTCTCTCTCTGCTCACTCTCTCTCAAATAAGTAAATGAAATCTTAAAAAATTAAAAAAATACAAATAAATAAAACCAACAATTTGGGGGCACCTGCTCAGTTGGTGAAGTATCCAACTCTTGGTTTCCACACAGGCCATGATCTCACAGTTCTAAGACTGAGTCCTGCATCAGACTCCATGCTCCTTGAGGAGTCTGCTTCAAATTCTTTCTTTCTCTCTCAAATAAATAAAATATTCAAAAAAATAAAATCTACAATTTAAGGATATTTATATGTAATAAATTCTTATTGTGTTATTTGAAATATGTACTTTATTGTAACTGCCAGTACATGTTATGCCTTTCATGTTGACAGTTTATTTCACTTTAAATATTTTATAAAAACTCTAAGCAGTTACATAGAACAGTGTAATTAAAGTTACTCAAGTTATTCTTCATTTTTAAAGTTCTTGTACTTTTACCATTTATTTAGAATCTGTTTGAAAACAAGGTTATGTAATACTATAGGGGATGGGTTAAAGATCTGTGCCCAGAATGAACTTGAATGATTCTGAACCATTTGGAATTTAATGTAGGACCTAACATATGTCACTTGAGTGTGTGTGTATGTATATGTTGAAGGATACAAATATGTGAGCTGTAGTTTAAAAACACTCCAGAAGAATCTCAAAATTATTTTTCTAATAAACGTGATCTGTTTGCTTATATGGTATGAAACATTAATATTTACTGAGAACACTTGATTTGGTAAGACTGTTTTAAATGTTTTTCAGATCTGTATAACATTAAAAACACAGACATAAAATATTTTTCTTCTCAACCATGAAAAAAATGATCTATGAATTTGTATTAGGTTAGTTGCAAAAATAGATCAGAGGATTGAATCCATGAAAAATGTGTCTCCTCCCCCTATTTTTCCCTTCCTTTAAAACCAAGAGATGCGTGTAATTTTACCATGCTTGCTTTGGGTAACAACCAGCATGGGGTTGAAACGCATTGAGTCTGCTTTCTAAGGAAGTATAATACTTCACATTTATAATGCATCACTGAACAGAGGTCAAATAGAGTAGTTCTAACATAATACAACATGTCAAACTACCCACAGTAAAGTAACTCTATATACCTTGTGAGTATTTTTCCCACATTAACAAGTGGGCCATCAATCTCTTAGCCAACTTTAGCCCAGCTATAAATTTACAGTCTTATGCTTCCCAACATGTTCCTGCTCAGTTTTCATGATTGTCTCTAACATATAATCACTGGGAAAAAAGAAAAAAATTTTGATTGACAGATTAACCTAAAATGATTATTATTTCCTACTGAGAATCTTGGGCATTATGTAAACTATTAAAAATAATTGTGTATCCAATATAAGAATTAATTATCCACCTAGTTTCTTTATACATTTCTTTGTAGCTGTCTAACTAAATTAGCAGCTAGGACCATCATTTTGAAGAGAAATAATTAATGTCAGATAGAGAGTTTAAATAATTCCTAAATTACATATTTAAAAATTGCACATGAATTAATAAGATAATTAGAAATTCTGTGACTGTGAAGGTAAACATTTTAATGTGGATGATAAATAACCTATATATAAATTATATATAAATACACTAACTTCCTTAAAGTTGGTATGTTTTCCTTGCTGTTTAGTACTTGTGGATATTTTGTGTGTGTATGTATATGTATAAAATTTTAAGTAACAGAGCAATAATATTATATTTCAATCACAAGAGAGAAAAATTGGAAGAGTTGTGACTTATTTGAACAATTATTTATTATATGGTTATGTGATCATATTTATATATGGCAAAGCACTTTTAAGTTTAGGAGATTTTTATTTTGTTTTCCTTCAAATAAGAAATCTAAGCATTTATTATATGTACATATATCCACTATAAAAATACCTCCACTAAGGATTTATTTAATACACATTTGAGCATTATGCATGTTTTGGGGATATAAAATGAGTAAAGTTAAGGAAGAGATTGTAGTGTAATGAGAAAAATATATGTTATCAGACAGGGTATTTTGTTTTTGTCCTTAGATAACACATGTCAAAAGTATGTAAATCAGATAACTTCAGAACTTGTATTCTTTATCAATGAAGTATAGTTCAAATTGTTTTGACATATGGTCTTACAAAGATTCATGATGGAGACCTGACCTGTTCCACTACAAATAGAAGTGATGCTATCTCTTGGAAAAAAGAGTCTACTTTCAGAGCAGGTGACTCATCTTCCATGGCTGTCTAGGCTGGAACCTGGGAATCAAAGGTGAATAAACAGCACAGAGCCTGGTACTGCTTTTTTAAGATAAAGTTACAAATTCATTCTTCATAGAGTATAGAATGGTGGGAGCACATTGTTCTGTTTAATTTGGTAAAAATGAAATTGTGTGTGTGTATTTTTTTTTGTATACACCACATATGTATGTGGTTCGGGAAATATAAATTTACATCTCAAAGTTAATTATCAGACTATCTTCTCATGCTGTTTATAAAGACAGAATGGGAATTCTTTTTTTTTTTTTAAGATTTTATTTATTTATATATTTATTTATTTATTTATTTATTTATTTAACAGAGAGAAAAGGAGAAACATAGCTGGAGAGGGAACATAAGCAGGGGGAGTGAGAGAGAGAGAGAAGCAGGCTTCCCGTGGGACAGGGAGCCCAGTGCGGGGCTCGATCTTGAGACTCCGGGATCATGACCTGAGCTGAAGGCAGACGCTTTATGACTGAACCACCCAGGTGCCCCCAGAATGGGAATTCTTTCTAAGGATATTCAATAACTAGTGACTACAAAATGATAGGGCTTTAATTTTGGAAAAGATATTGGTAAGACAGCTTTGAGAAGGAATCACCAAAGCTCTACTTTTGTATAAAATTTATTCTATAGAGAAAAGATATGTTTTTTGAAAAGATGGAAATGACTTGAATGTTTAGTAGTGGAGTATCAGTTAAATAAACCATACAACACCTATAGAAAATAAAATTAGACCTTTCAAAGATTTTATATACAAACTTACTGAAATAGAAAAATATTCTTGATATGTTGAGAAAAACAATCATAAATGGGTACAAATTCCAGCTCTGCCAGTTATTAGCCCAGTGATGAACACAGGGCTAACCTAACCTCTCTGAACATCACTAACCTCATCTGTAGACGGGAAATGATAATTGTGTCCACCTCACTGATTTGTTGTGAGTTAATAAACAGTAAAACACTAAGAGTATTGCCTGATGGATTATAAATACACTGTGAGAATCAGATATTTTTATTATAAATTACAGTATTTATATAGTTCATGACTTCTATATTGCTTAAACTAGATGAATTGGAAAGACATTATATTAAAATTTTTAATAAAAATAATGTTGGATATAGTACATATATCATACTTTATAATTTTTGTGCTATATGTTGGTGGACTTTCATGAACTCTATGTCTGTTTTTCTCTTAATTTAAGAAATGTAATCATTTAAAAATATATAAAATTTTTACTTCTGTCCATTTTTTAAAGGATCTATGTGTGCTTTTTAGTCATTTGGAAAATTTACATTCAATAAATTTCTTCCTCTTTTTTTGTTATATAGTTCTGTGAATTTAAACATATTTACAGTTTGGTACATCCACCACCAAAGACAGGATATAGGTCAATTTTTTTACTCCAAAAAATTACCTCTTGCTGCCCTTTATAGTTAGACACTTTCTTGATTTACTGGCACCAGTGATTTTTCTCTATTCCTATAGTTTTAAAGATTAAGAGGATGTTATCTAAAGGCATCATACATTGTGTAATCCTTTGAGACTGCTATCTTTCACTTAGCATAGTGCATTTGAGATTCATTCATGTCGTTTCATGTATCAGTAGTTCATTCTTGTTTATTGCTAAGTAGTATTCTGTTGTATGGATGTACCATTTGTTGTTTATCCTTTCACCAATTATAAGATACTCATTTTTTTTTCTGTTTAGAGGCAATTATGAGTAATTGTGCTATTTGTATTTAAGTTTTTGCATAATAAACCTTTTCCTTTTTATAGGACAAAATTTGTCAGCCTCAGCACTATTGATACTTTATACTGTGTAATTTTTTATTATAGGGGGCTGCCCTGGGCATTGTAGGATATTTTTTAGCATCCCTGGCCTCCAGCAGCTAGATGCCAGTAACACCGATGGATTTAACAAGCAGCAAAAATATCTCAATATTTTAAGTAAACATCCCCTGGGTGAAAAATCACCCGCCAAAAAGAGCCTTTATTCTAAAAACCTGAAAGTAGATTGCTGGATCGTATGCCATGTATATTTAACTTAATGAAAAGTGACTAAATTGTATCACCGGGTGGTTGTAATAATTTGCATTCCCATCAGCAAAATGCATCCTCAGTAACTCATTCTTTTTGTTAGCCCCCCTTTTTTTTGGTCACTTGTATGGCTTTTTTTTTTTTTAATTCTACCTTTTCTAATAAGTATGAAATGGTAACCTCCTTGTTTTTAAATTTGCAATTCTTTAATAACTATTGCTATTGGACATCTTTTTCATGTATAAGCCTTGCCACCTGCATATATTTTTTATAAAGAATCTCTTACCCATTTAATTTTTTTAAAGATTTTATTTACTTATTTGACAGAGAAAAACACAGTTAGAGAGGGAACACAAGCAGGGGGAGTCAAAGAGGGAGAAGCAGGCTTCCCGCCAACCAGGGAGCCTGATGCACGATTCAGTCCCAGGACACTGAGATCATAACCTGAGCTGAAGATAGATGCTTAACCTACTGAGCCATCCAGGCGTCTGATATGTCTTTTTCCATTCTTTTTCTTTCAACCACTGTAATCATTGGTTTTCAAGTTCTTATATATATCAGCATATATTTTGGTCTTTTAAAAATAATTCAGTATCAGAATCTTTTTTACTAAAGTGTATTAGACTACTTATATTTAATGTGGATGTAGGCCCACCATTTTATTATTAATTTTCTGTACAATTTTTTTTTACAGATTTTATTTATTTGACAGAGAGAAACACAGCCAGAGAGGGAACACAAGCAGGGGGAGTGAGAGAGGGAGAAGCAGGCTTCCTGCCGAGCAGGGAGCCCGATGTAGGACTCCATTGTGGGTCTCCGGGATCATGACCTGAGCCGAAGGCAGTCGCTTAACCAACTGAGCCACCCAGGTGCCCCTGTACAATCTTTTTTAAAAAAATTTTTCCTTCCCTGTCTTTTTTTGATTATGTAAATTATTATTTTTTTAAAGATTTTATTTATTTGACAGAAAGAAACACAGCGAGAGAGGGAACACAAGTAGGGGGAGTGAGAGAGGGAGAAGCAGGCTTCCCACTGAGCTGGGAGCCCGATGTGGGACTCGATCCCGGGTCTCTGGGATCATGACCTGAGCCAAAGGCAGTCGCCTAACCAACTGAGCCACCCAGGCGCCCCGATTATGTAAATTATTTTAGTATTTCCCTTATCTATTGAATTTTTCACTGTGTTTCCTCTATAATATTTATTGCTGTGGCAATTAAAATATAGTCATCTCTTACATTCTACTTAGAGATAATTGTTTACACTAAGTAAAATATAGCCTTTCAACCATATAGGTATCTTTACCAGTCTTTCTTTATGTTGTAGTTGTGCTATACATTACACTTACATAATATTTTAGGTATAAAACTATTGGAGACCCTCTGGGAAGGGTTTCCTAACTTTTAAAAAGTGCCAAACATATTTTAATTTTGCTTTCTTCAGTGGTGCCTGGAAATGTTTCCAGACTAGGAAAAAAAGATGCCTAAGCGGGTAAGTTAAGATGCTGACAGTGGTAGAAGAGAAAGATGTAAGAGTAAGGAATCTGTTATTTTAGGAATGAGGATATTCTTCCCAGGTAGTCCTCACCAAGATTTCTTTTACAACTTATTAGCCAGAATTAGATCACACTCACTTCTAAAAGTAATCATCTGACCCTCATTCTGTAAATTATCTCATCTTTCATATTCTCTGGTTCTGTATTGTTAAGTAAAATTATTAATGATCCTAATGTTTAAGCTGTGTTTATGACTTATCTTGAATCTTAAAACCTCCTATATTTCTACAACTTAACCAAAGTCAAGGATGCTATCATTCATTAGGTAAACCATTGGAGTGGCACTGACCAATGTAATCATTTACATTATCAAAATAAGTGGAATTTGGTACAGTGGAACTATTGTTAGAAATGAAGTATAGGTTCAGAGACTTCTCTTAAGGAAGATATATAGAGTATATAGAGGGAGAGGTGGAGGAAAGCAGGGGTGGGGGAGAGAGAGAGAGAGAGAACAGAATTTTGCTTGCCTTCTATGTTTGAAGAAGTTTGAATATGTAACTATAATTCCTTTGGAGTGTAATGAAAGGCATCACATCAATGTATTAAACATTATTTGACATTCATTGCCATGTATTCATAGTTTTTAAGTCTTTTTTGAAGTTTGTCCTTATTTATTTGTAATAATCTGCAAGAATCATTTTATTTTAATCACAAACAAGTCTTTATATACATAAATTTCTACAGCAGAACAAATCCTGCCCTTAGCTGTTTTTGTTAATAAAATACTGTCCAAATACAGCAACACCTGTTCATGTCTCATTCGCCTGTGGAGGTTTTGTCACTACATTGTTAGTTGAGTAGTTGTGATAAAGTTGAGTAGTTTGATAGAGACTATATGGCCCACAAAACCTAAAATATTGTCTGGTCCTTTACAGAAAAAACTTTGTGGAGCCCTGACTTAGAGTACCCAGTAGCTGTTTTCTTGTGTCTTACCTTACACTTTTTTACTGAGGATATACCTCTGCATGGATATCATCCCTGTGGTTGGTATTCAATTTAAACTCCCAATTCAGGTATTGATGTTGCTTATAGCTCTGAAGCCACTAAAATAGGGGCCCTTGAAGTTTTATATTTATAGTCACTGCTGTCAGGATGCCAGATGTCTGTGGTTGTTACTGGCAAGGATATCTAGTCCCCTGAAATCCTTGATACGACAGAGCTGAGTGGTACCCACATGGTTTAAATGCCCTAAATGTACAAAGCCATGCCAAGTGCCATGTATATTCAAATCTCTCACTTTTGTGTTGTAGTTTTAAAATGACTAGTTTTGTTGTCCAGTATTTTCAGAATCATAATGAAACAGTTTATTATCAGATTTGGATTTTTGTTTATTTTGTGTAATATCTTTTTAGGATATGTTCATGAGTTCATTGGTTAGGGAAGAACATATTTGAGTGACCATCATTATTTTGGGCTCAAAATTACTTTTCTTTTAAGAAACTGAGACTTTTTGTTTCTGCCTTTAGTATATTTCTCTATCTCCCTTAAAAAAAAAAAAATGTTTTTCTTCCCAGAAAGCCACTTGTGTGTTTAGGTAAATAAACTGCTGGTAGGTCATTTTCACCAATCCTCTAAAGACTTGTCTGGATATGTCTGTATTTCAGCTGGGTATAACCCGAGCTCTGTGAGTCCTTTAACCATGAATCCACTATCCCATTCAATCTTTATAACAACTCTGGAGGAAGGGGTAAAGCTCACCCTACTACATAGATGAGAAAATTAATAATTAAGATTATTCATATTTAAGCAGTATCATAAGCCCAGTGAAAACCAGACTCCTAACTTGTGTTCTTGCCACCAGACAAGGGTGCCAGCATCTGAGATAAATAATTCTACACTGCTTTTTATATTTAATAATCATTTTATTTCTGTGTTTAAAAACTGAAACAAGTGGAGAAAAACTGAAAAGTAGCTTCAAATTTGAGGGAAATGAGAAAAGGACAGCTTTGGAATTGGAAAAGAACAGTTTCAAGATTTACCTTTTGTGATTTAGCATATTAATTGATTGATTTATGTGAAAGAGATTAAGATTTATTTTTTTTTTCTTAAGCACCATCTGGCTAGATCTCTTTCTTTTCCCCTGCAGATTTCTTGAGTCAATGATCAAGTCCGAAGCGCTTAGTTCCATAATAACATAGCCTTTTCTAAACAAGTGCGTTGGTCTGTTATATCAGCCATTGGATTTCACTGAATTTCGGCCATTTGGAGTACTTGTAATGGGCAGAAGAAAGAACAAAACACAGTGAAAACATGATCTATTGTTCTGGACTCCGAAAATGGTATTCTTATAGACTGAGGAGACCATGTAAGGGCTGACACAGGCTAGGCAGTCAGACCATCCATGATTAGCGTGCTGCTTTCCATACAGAATTAAACTTGGGAATGGTGAAATATTTATTTTATGGTTAAAGATCTCCAGTCTTTTGATTGAAATTAAACAACAACAACAACAAAACAAAAGCAACTCTGAGCAAATAGGTAGATAACCTGCCAAATTAGTAATATTTTGAAATGGTATTTAAGAATATCATTTAGGAAAGCTGTAATATTCAGATGAAGCAAAAATAAAATCTAGTATTAGTTAGAATTTCATTTAAAATAACGTACAAGGTTCACAAATTAATAAAGTTTACATCTTCTTCCATTAATACCACAGGAAACTAAATGAGAATATGTCAACCAGACTGATAGTTTTTATTTGTATAAAACAGACTGAACACAATATTTGAAGCATTTGATGTATTTTCATGAAGTATATGAAGAATATGAATAGTGCTTTTCTATAATCTGTGATCTGTCCATGAACTGGTAGCTCAGTTTATAACATATTGATCTTTCTATATCTGATCTGTATTATTTATGTTTCTGTTTTGGCACATTTTGTTTTTGCTCTTGTTGTTTTAGTTTCCTTTTCCTCTTTCTTTTTTTTTTGAAAAACCAGGATGGTTTCATTTGTAGGACCACGAGTCATTTGTTCCTGATTATATGGTTCAACATACAGATTATATTCATCTTTTAGTTCAGAAGTGACACCATGCCACTTCCCTGGAATATTTAGTGCAGAGAGAATTTTCCCTGTGCAACCTTTATCTGTGTGGCTGCCATCAATTACCTTTTTTCCTATTCTCAAAATGATCTGTAAATTCTCTCTTATTCAGAATATTTGAGAAATGAGGTCTTTAGTTCAGTTGAGTAGCAATAGATGGTGCAAAATCACTGATTTTTCAATGAATTGATATAGTCTTAACTTTATTTATTTATTTTAAAGATTTTATTTATTGACAAGAAAAACACAGCTAGAGAAGGAACACAAGCAAGGGGAGTGAGAGAGGAAGCAGGCTTCCCGCCAAGCAGAGAGCCTGATATGGGCCTTGCTCTCGGGACTCCAGATCATGACCTGAGGCGAAGGCAGACACTTAAAGACTGAGCCCCCCAGGCACCCCTATTCTCAACTGTAGCTCAGAATTTCAGCTTATTTATCTTTTGATGATCTTAAAGGCATTTGATGATGAAAAACAGTTTACAGCAGTATCATTATATGGCAGAGCATCAAATTAAAATGTTTCTGCTTCTAAAGCTATTGTTTTATCATAATTTGAATTGAGAATTAATTACACATAGCATATTCATGTTCAGATTATTAATCTCACCTTTTATCCCAAATCAGTTTGTATCCTTTATTACTTTTTATTATGTTGCCCCACTCTGAAGTCATACAGTAATCTGAAATGTCTAAGATGCTAATAAAACACTCAAACAAAAACTCCAAGTCTCAATTCACAGAATTATATATTCTGTGTCTACTTCATAGTCATATATGCAACAACATCAAAGTTTATCAAACTAGAAAATTCAGATAGAAAAATTAACTATAATGTGCATAATAATTGAGAAGTCTAATGTAGGGCTTCTGATTTTTGTTTTCTAATCTGCTTTGTTACTGTGAAGAATCTCTGATAATTATAATGAAGACAAACAAACACAGAAAACTATATTTGGAAACTGTATGGGTCTAATATTAGAGGCTTATATTATAAACGTCTTCATTTAAATACTCCTGAAGAAATCATCTCATGACTCACTTTCAGTTCCTCACTGGTCAGCTATGGTGTAGATTTCTTGCCACACTTAACAGAGCTTCCCTCTACCATTTGTGTCTAGTTTCTTCCCTTAATTAAGTGGTTTATGTTATTGTATGAAGATATACTCAGAGTAAGTCCATAGTCTGTGAGTTTATCCAGAGTCCCTGATTTTGGATGCCTAGTTTACAATAATTATTTTAAATACATTAATAAAAAAGAAAATCCTTGAGTATTACTTTAGAAGTTCAGTTATCTCTTATCACATGAGGACCATTTGTTAATGACTACACAATTTGAATTTCCTGAAGGTGGTAAAGTGGATAAATAGTCTACAAGCAGACTTATTTTGTATCAGAAATTGTACTTAGACACATTCAGTGATTAGCAGAGGAGATGGTTCTCCTACTATCAGAAAGTTTCCTTTCTAATGCAGAAGACTGTAAATGAATTAAACAATTACAGATTATTAATGTCACTAAGAAAACAGATAAGAGTCCAGAATGGAAAATAATGGAATGGAGAGTTATTTATATAGATGGTCAAGTAAAGCATCTCTGTTTAGATAAACTGATAACTTGAAAATGAAAAAGAAGGGCAATGGAAGAACATTACATGCACCCTGAAGAAAATATATTTTAGTGTGTTCCTTTAAAAAAGACCAATGAGGCCAGAGTACAGTGACTGAAGAGAAAGAAATATATACAGTAAATTTAAAGAGAGGTAATTGCTACATGGCAGAGGGTCAACAAACATGGGGAAGAATTTAAATATTGTTCTAAGTATAAGAAGAAATAATTGAAAGGTTTTTATCGGAGAAATGACAAGACTTAATGAAGTGGAGGAGGGAAGGAGTAGGAGTAGGCAGCCCAGTCAAAGGCTTTTGTTCTAGCAAGAGATAGCGGTAAGAAAATAGTTGTGGCCTGTGTTTGGAAGGTAGCAGTGGAGAAGAACAGAATTAACCAAAGTAGAAATACATTTGATAAGTATCATAAACAACACTTTATGTTGGTTAGTATGTGGAGGGTGTGGAGACATATGGAATTTATGATGACTTTTGTATGTTTAGTTTTAATAGCCAGGTAGAAAGTGATACAGTTTTTCTAAGTGTGAAAAATTGGAGGTGGGTGAAAACTGGCAGGGAGAGGGGAAGGTCCTGTGAGATAAGTAAGTGAGGTTTAGCAGGCAAGTAGGTAGAAAGAATGCAACTCACATACTAGGTCTGAGCTTGAGCAAAAAAAATTGTGAGTTAAATTTCTAATAATTTAAAGACAAGAGTATGGATGATATCACCTAAAAAAGAAAGTTTTTGTTTTGTTTTGTTTTTATGAGAAAATGACCTGGAACTGAATCATGAAAAATACCAAAATTAAAACCTCAGGTAGGAAAAGAGGAAACACAAAGCAAGAAGGAAGACCAACGGGGTATAGTGTTAAGGAAATTAAGAGAAAATTGAGTTTCAAGAAAGGAGGAAAGTGGACATCCATATTAACAGTTACTGAAGATCTAATACAGGAGGATAGGGAATTATTCTTTGGATTTGGCAACAAAGGTTACTGGTGATCGTGATGTGTGCTTTCAAAAATGTGGAAATAGAGGGTGCCTGGGTGGCTCAGTGGGTTAAAGCCTCTGCCTTCAGCTCAGGTCATGATCTCAGGATTCTGGGATCGTGGCCCACATTGGGCTCTCTGCTCACCACTCTCCTTTCTCTCTGCCTGCCCTTCTACCTACTTGTGGTCTTTCTCTCTGTCAAATAAATAAAATCTTTTAAGAAATGTGGAAATAGAAAAGATCGAAGTATATTAAAAATTATTGGAAAGTGAGCAATAGTCAGCCTCTTTTCTATGAAAACTATTACAGAATTGGAGTTAAAGGCAGATACAAGGTTAGTGGAGGGTTTTTCTAAGATAGTCTATATTAGAACATGTTTGTGCATTTATTGGAATGCCTTAGAAGAAATCAAAAGTCAGATATTGCTAACAAGAGAGGATACAAACTAAAGTTCATTCATTGAGAAGGCAAGAATAGAATGGGTCCAGAGAACATGTGGATAGATGTTCTTTGATAAAAGATGGTGGGTGTGGGCATTCTCTGTTTTCACATTTGGGAAGAACATGAAATTTCTATTAATGCAAGTAGGTCTACAAGTTTACCAGTATAAGATGATGGGATTTGAGTGTAATGTCTTCCATTTTATCAAAGAAAGATGAGTATAGATAATAATATAAATAAGATAAAGTTTAATAATTGAAGAGGAGATGAGAATTTTATTTTTGGTTTGTGGAAGAGTGAGAAACATTTTAGATTTTCTGGATAGGATTGAGTATTTATTTGAAGTTTGTTACTATCAATGCCTATGAATTTAAGTTGGAAGTAGTTAGTCCTATTATATAATTTTCTTTAACAATATTCATCTAGCTGTTGACGCTTACACTTGAAGAAATCAAATGACAGGTATAGTAGATTCCTAGAGCTACCATGACAAATTACCACAAACTTGGTGGTTTCAAACAACAGAAATTTATTCTCTCATAATTTTGGAAGCTAGAAGTAAAAAAAATCAACGTGTTAGCAAGGCCACATTTCCTCTATAAGCTCTTGGAAAGAATCCTTTATTGCTCGTTCCAGCTTCAAGTGGCTTCTTTGGTCCCCAGTGCACAGTTTCAATCTCTGCCTCTGTCTTCATGTGGCTTTATCTTCTGCGTCTTCATATAGCTTTCTGTGCATCTTTGACTTGGACTTCTGTATTTGTGTCTTCTCCTTTGCTGTCTTATAGGGATACTTGCCATTGGATTTAGGGCCTACCTGGATAAACCTAGATGATCTCATCATGAGATTCAACATCACATCTACATGATCTGGTAGAAATATCTTTTGGGACATCTTATTCAATGAGCTCTAATAGGGTTCACCCAAGAGCTGATATTTTACTTACCAAACTATCTGATATATTGTGAATACTCTAGATTGAATGCTCAAGTTTCAATTATGTATCAAGATATCTAAGATAGTGGACTATCAAACTATGGTGGCATTGTTTTTGAATACCGCACAAAAGTCAACAGACTGAATGAACACTTGACTTTTTAGGCTCCTCATTTTTCATACAGAAATAATAAATGGGGGCACGTGGGTGGCTCAGTTGGTTAAGCAACTGCCTTCAGCTCAGGTCATGATCCCGGAGATCTGGGATTGAGTCCCACATCAGGCTCCCTGCTCAGCGGGAAGCCTGCTTCTCCCTCTCTCACTCCCCCTGCTTGTGTTCCCTCTAGCTGCGTTTCTCTCTGTCAAATAAATAAACAAAATCTTTAAAAAAAAAAAAAAAAGAAAGAATAAATGTACCTGCTTGAAGGCTAGAAGTTACCCCAAATGACCTTCAGTGGTTTGTTTTGCTTGAAATACCTCTGGTTCTTTATTTTAGCTTAAGTATTTTGTTTTTTTAAATTATCTTAAAACATGAAGATGTGGTACAAAATGATAAAAAAAAGTACACATTTTTTTCCTTCTGAATCGTAGCATGAAAATTGGGAATGCCTCCTGTTAAATATATAATTTTTCTTAAAACTAAAGAGAAAGAAGTATTGATTGTTGATCACTGGGAAATTACTTTAAACCCATGTCCTAGATTGAAGGGCTTTGTTTATCTCAAATGTCTGGTCCAAAGAATAAGAAAATCATTCTCACATAAGTTACTCAAATGTATTAAACTCAATTGGCATTTGAAGTAATAAGGTTATTAAAACACATGTTAAGGAGTCTAAAAATATATTGCAATTCTATATTATTGTCAGCTAAGAAAGATTAAAACCCAAGGAAAGTGAGAAAATTGGCCTATCCAAATAATTGGGAAATAAATGTAAATGAGCAGAAAGAGAAACAGATACATTCATCGGAAATGAATCTTGATGAACTAAAGTCACTCATCACAGCTTCTCCATTGTTATCAGCATTATATTCCTTCAGGGGTTAAAAGTTATTGGTATTCAGGGCACATGAGTAATTGGAGAAAATGGATTTCTATTCTCAAATATTTAATTCTTCGTCTTTAAGAATATAACTCTGATGTCTGATGGTTTTTGGTGCAATTGATGTCTTATGGGTTTTGGTGCCAATTCCTTGATTTCTCTTTCTGCTGCTTCATTATTGTTGTATAGAAATGCAACGTATTTCTGCATGGTGATTTTATATCCTGCAACTTTGCTGAATTTGTGTATCTGTTATAGCAGTTTTTTTTTTTTGTTTGTTTGTTTTTATTTTTTTGGTGGAGTCTTTTGGGTTTTCTACATAGGATATCATGTCATCTGTGAAGAGTAAAATTTGAGTTCTTCCTTTGGATGAATTCTTCCAATTTGGATGCGTTTTGTTTCTTTTTGTTGTCTGATTGCTGAGGCTAGGAATTCCAGTACTGTGTTAAACAGCAGTGGTAAGAGTAAGAGTGGGCATTCCTGTCTTGTTCCTGACTATAGAGAAAAAGGTCTCAGTTTTTCCTCATTGAGGATATTAACTGTGGGTCTTTTGTATATGGCCTTTATGATGTTGAAGTATCATATCCCTACATTTTTGAGGGTTTTTATTAAGAAAGAATGCTGTTTTTTTTGGGGGGGGTCAAATGCTTTTATGTATTTATTGAGAGGATCATATGATTCTTATCGTTTCCTTTATTAGTATGGTGTATCACATTGATTGATTTGTGAATATTGAACCAACCCTGTAGCCCAGGAATAAATCCCACTTGATCATGGTGAATAATTTTTTTTAATATACTGTTGGATTGTTTCTAGTATCTTGTTGAGAAATTTTACATCCATGTTCATCATGGATGTTAGCCTATAATTCTCCTTTTTAGTGGGGTCTTGGTCTGGCTCTGAAATCAAGATAAATATTTCTTGTAGAAATGGGTTTGGAAGTTTTCCTTCCATTTCTGTTTTCTTGGAAGACTTTGAGAAGAGGAGGTGTTAACTCATCTTTACGTGTCTGGTAGAATTCCCTAGGAAGCCATCTGGACCTGGGCTTATGTGTGTTGGAAATTTTTGATTACTGATTCAATCTTTGTGCTGGTTATGGATCTTTTCAAATATTCTTTTTCTTTATGTTTCAGTTTTGGTAATTTTATGTTTCTAGGAGTTTATCCATTTTTCCATATTTCCCAGTTTGTTGGAATAAACCTAACCAAAGGATAAGAGATCTGTACTCTGAAAACCATAGAACACTTCTGAAAGAAACTGAAGGGGGAGTGAAGAAATGGAAGAAGAATCTATGCTCATGGATTGAAAGAACAAATATTGTTAAAATATCTGACTACCGAAAGTTATCTACACATTTAATGCAATCTCAGTCAAAATAACACCAGAATTAGAACAATCCCAACAAATTGTGTGGAACCACAAAAGACCCAAAATAGACAAAATAACATAGAAAAAGAAAAACAAAGGTAGAAGCATCACAGTTCTGGACATCAAGCTATATTGCAAAGCTATTGTCATCAGCAAGTATGGTGCTGGCACAAAAACAGGCACATAAATCAATGGAACAGTATAGAGAACCCAGAAATGGACCCATAATTATATGGTCAACTAATCTTTGACAAAGCAGGAAAGAATATACAATGGAAAAAAGATAGTCTCTTCAAAAAATAGTCTCTTCAAAAAATAATGTTGGGAAAACTGGAAAACAACATGCAGAAGAATGAAACTTGACCACTTTCTTACACCAAACACAAAAATAAGCAAAATGGATGAAAGACCTAAAGGTGAGGCAGGACACCACCAAAATCCTAGAAGCAAACACATGCAACAACCTCTTTGACCTCAGCCATAGCAACTTCTTACTAGACCTGTGGCTGCAGTCAAGGGAAAGGAAAGCAAAAATGAACTATTAAGACTTCCTCAAGATAAAAAGTTTCTGCACAGCAAAGGAAACAACAAAACTAAAAGGTAACCTACAGAATGGGGGAATATATTTGCAAATGACCTCTTGATAAAGGGTTAGTATTCAAAATCTATAAAGAACTTATCAATTCACCCCAAAGAGCAAATATTCCAGTTAAGAAATGGGTAGAAGAGGGGCACCTAGTTGACTCAGCCATTAAACGTCTGCCTTCGGCTCAGGTCATGATCCCGGAGACCCAGGATAGAACCCCGCATCTGCCTCCCCACTCAGCAGGAAGCCTGCTTCTCCCTCTTTCACTCCCCCTACTTGTGTGCCCTCTCTAGCTATAAACACAACTCTGTCAAATAAATAAATAAAATCTTTAAAAAAAAGGAAATGGGCAGAAGATATGAATAGAACTTTTTTTCTGAAAAAGACATTCTTATGGCCAAAGGACACATGAAAAATTGCTCAATATCACTCATCATCAGGGAAATACAAATCAAAACTATGATGAGATATGACACACCTGTCAGAATGGCTAACATTAACAAAGCACAGGAAACAATAGATGTTAGGGGGATGTGGAGAAAGGAGAACCTTCTTAAACTGTTGATGGGGATGCAAACTGGTGCAGCCACTCTGGAAAACAGTAAAGAGGTTCCTGGAAAGGTTAAAATTGAACTACCCTATGACCCAGCAATTACACTGGTAGGTATTCACCCAAGGATACAATACTGATTCAGAGGGGCACATGCACCCCAATGTCTATAGCAACATTATCAACAATAGCCAAACTATGGAAAGAGCCCAGATACCCATGACTGATAAGTGGATAAAGATGTGGTCTATAAGGGTGCCTGCATGGCTCAGTCAATGAAGTGTTTGCCTTTGGCTCAGGTCATGATCCCAGGGTCCTGGGATCAAGCCCTGCATCGAGCTGCCTGCTCACTGGGGAGTCTGCTTCTCCCTCTGTGCTTCCCCCTGCTCATGGTCTCTCATGCTCTCTCTTTCTCTGAAATAAATAAAATCTTAAAAAAAAAAAATGTCCAAACTCTCTCTCTCTTTCTCTCTCTCGCTAACACACACACATATACACATACACATACAGACACACACACATTCAGCCAGCAAAAAAAATAAAATCTTGTCATTTACAACAATGTGTATGGAACTAGAGGGTATTATGCTAAGCAAAATAAGTCAGTCAGAGAAAAACAGATATCATATGATTTCACTTTCATGTGAAATTTAAGAAACAAGTCAGATGAACTTAGGGGAAGAAGGGAAAAAAAAAGAGAGGCAAACCATAAGATACTATTAACTACAGAAAATACTGAGTGTTGATGGAAACAGGGGGAGGATGGGCTAAATGGATGATGAGGATTAAGGAGAGCACTTGTGTTGAGCACAGCATGTTATATGTAAGTAATGAATCACTAAATTCTACTCTTGAAACCAACATTGCACTATATGTTAACTACCTAGAATTTAAATAAACATTAAAAAGTTAATATAACTCTCATCACAGATGTTATTAACTAGATTTACTGTGGTGATGTTTCACAATATATACTCTACATATATACAATATATACTGTATACACACACACATATATATTTACATTGAGGGTAGAAAGAGGGTGAACAATTTTTTGAGGCAATGACTAGGAGAAATCAAACCTAGGATTATGTTGACCCCAAGGCTTATGTTTTTTATCTCTTATCATATATGAATGCCAAAACCACAAGAAATTTTCGTGTTAACAGAGGGAATTCCATTACTATCACATTTTATAACAGAGAAAATATAATTGGCATAAGGAAGTTAGCAGATTTAATACATAAATAATATCACTAACATATTCTGAATACATACTATGTATCAACATCCATGTTTAATGAATATACATGTGTGTATACATATATATGTTCTTTAGATCATCACAAAAAGTGAGTTAATATTGTTACTCTCTTTTATAAAGGAGAAAATGGATTAAGTGATATTAAGCCACTTGCCCAAGGTTCATATAACAAATAAGAGGTATAAATACAAATTCAGATCTGTTTGATACACCACCTTTTCCAAGGGAATATTTTCTGTCATAATTTTATCCTGCAGATAAAACAGCTGGTAGTTCAATAAGTTTGCCTCCACAGATGATAAACTTCAGTAGTCTTTTGAGGTACCATATAAAATATAACAGTTAGAAGCCAAAAGTCATCAGATAGTTGGCCACAGAAGCCTGACCAGGTGTACTGCCTCCCCTAATTGCACCTTGATCTAGTCATCAGTTTCTCCTAATTTAGTTTTTCTTATCTGGCTGTCTTGTCCTCTTCTAAAACTGGAGAGATAAGAGACTGGTAGTGGTGTCCTTGTGTCCTTCAAAAGTATATCTCAAACAGAGATAATTCCCAATGCCCTGAGGAGAAACTTACATATTACAGAACCTAGATTTGAAGTTATAGCACAGAATTCCAAAACTGGAAGAAATTTATAATTTCAGAGTTTTCTACTGCATATTTACCTCCTTCGAATAAATATTTTTGTAATTTTTTAAATGAGAAAATATCCTCAACCATATCAGCTTTAATATTATAATTCATGTGCACAAATTGAATACTTGTAATACATTAATTAGGTCATATCAAACAACTTCCTTTTTAAATACTTGTCTGTTCCTGTCACTCTTACTCTTACACTATAGCTTCACAACTAAGATTGGGTTAACAGTATATAAATGGTTAACAATAATATTCCCATTGCAAAGTAAAAACTGAGGAGTAAAGATCAAATCAGCTGGTTAAGGACTCAAGGTAGTAAATTTAACTGGGGTACTCTGAATCTCTCTAAAACTGAAAAAATACAGGGGCTTTTATATTATTTTTATAAGATTAAAACATATATTTATTTATTTTAGACAGGGAAAGTGCACCCACATGGGGCAGGGGAGAGGCAGAGGGAGAGGGAGAAAATCTCAAGCAGACTCCATGCTGAGCATGGAGCTTGATGCAGGGCTTGATTCCATCCTGAACCTCAGATCACAACCTGAGCCAAAATCACAAGATGCTGACTGTGCCACTCCCTAAAATGCAAAAGCTTTTAAATGTTACCCAAACAAGTTGAACTGCTATATTTAAATATGTGTATATATAGAAATTGAAATATATCTAGAGTTAAATTAGATCATAGTCAACATATATTTTTTAGTAGTGTTCTTTTATTTTTTTAAGATTATTTATTTATTATTCATGAGAAAGAGAGAGAGGCAGAGGCAGAGGGAGAAGCAGGCTGCCCACTGAGCGGGGATTCCAATGCGGCATTTGATCCCAGGATCCTGGGATCATGACCTGAGTTGAAGGCAGACGCTTAACCATCTGAGCCACCCAGGCACCTTTTAGTAGTGTTTCATAACATGAAATAGTTATATTGATATTTGAACATATTGAAGATTCTAGAGGAAACATATTTTAATACTGGAGCTTTATGTTATTCATTCTGAATACTGCTACCTTGGTATATGTTAAAAATTCAGCAAATGATGAAGGTTTATGAAATGAGTGTTTACTCTTAAAGATATCATTGGTAATGTTTATTTAAGAAACAGATGAAGATTTTAGAGCCTATTAAGAAACTAGTTCTGGGGGCACCTGGGTGGCTGATCCTGGGGTCATGATCCTGGGGTCCCAGATGGGTGGGGGGACTGCTTCTCCCTCTCTCACTCCTGCTACTTGTGTTCCCTCTCTAGCTGTGTTTCTCTCTGTCAAATAAAGAAAATATTAAAAAAAAAAAGAAAAGAAAAGAAAGAAACTAGTTCTGGCAAAACAAGTCGTAACTTGGTGGTTCTCCTTTTACCCAGTGCCCTTAGAATTGTGCTTTGCTTTAGAACCTTGCTGAAACCAAGTAAAGCATCAGATGTTACATGAACACTGGAACAATGGAAGGGACTCTGGGACTCTCCTGAGAAGACCAAAACCTCTCTTTAAAATTTCATTACATTTCTAGATTTTTCAAGTCTTCTTATGGCCACATTTCCTAACTGTTTGCACTACCAATTTAAATTTGAACAGAGAAGATATTCTAAAATATCAGAACTTTATTTCCTTTAAATGAGGAGACCATTTACCACATGAAGAGTTAATATCATAATCCAAAGCCAGGGATGAAAGCAACTTACTACTTCTAACGTGTATTTTAACAAGAGACATAAACAAATATCTGTTATCTACTAGTAACCTTTTACTATGTTGCCCAAATTGTTTTGTTTTCTAAACTTACCTTGAATATGGTATAATAATGAAAACCATAAAATGTTCCTCCCTTCCTATCAAGTCCAAATGACTTGAAATATATTATAAAATGAACTCTTCCTATAAAAATAATACTTAATAGATGAAAGGAAAATATTACATAAAACTTTTATTATTACATTGTTAAGCTTATAGTATGGTCTTTTTTTACACTCATAGGTAAGCATCTTAATAGTAGTTTGGCTTTGTCTCCTTTCTCATTAACATACCTATGTATAGTCATTTATACAAATCCATATGTGGATTTGTGGTATGGTATTCAGAATGTTTCCTTCTTGATATACCTAATTTATAATGCATTTGAAATATTTCCATGGTTTCATTGCCATATTGGGAATTTCATTTCCACAGGAGGATAAGTGTTGTGAATTTAGAAAGAATTTTTTTTTTTTAGACCAGTAAAACCTTGGTGTTTTATTTACTTTAATGTGTCTGTTTTTATTGTTAGCTTGCATATTGTTGTTTGGGTTCATGATTAACTCTAGCAGTAGCTTATTTTACTTTTAATACTTTAAGCAATATAATGTGATTTATATACAGAAGGCAGAAACTTTGAGGGAAAGTTGATTAAGGCAGTTCCGGATAAGCTTAACTTCCCAATGGTCCTTTCATATTCACTAATACCCGTGTCTTATCAAATACACTCTTGAATGAATTTTTGGACTGAGATTTACCAAGTTTCCTGGGCAAGGATCCATGTCAAATGAAGTGATGCATTCTTCTGTGATGGATTTCTGCATGCATCAATGGTGAGATTCTGGAAGGGCCAGTTGAACTGATGGACCATGTTCTTTATGTTCAAGGTAAAGGCTGCTTAGGTTCAGCACACACTGAACTCTTGATTTGGCTTGAACTTGTTTTGAGCCAAATAGTCCCACACACATACAAGAAACACAGACACTACCAAGGGATTTATTTTCCACAAGAAGCTGTGCACTACCAGCCAAAGAAAACAAACACCAAGAAAAAGAAAGCTCTTATGACATGACGTAACCAGAATTGACTCTCCGAATTCTATTTCTCCTTTTCCTAGAGAACAATGGAAGGCAGTTCAGTGGTCAAAGGTCAATATATGCCAAAAAGGATTTTCTGTGGAATTTCTTGACTTCTTTTTCACCACATATTTGAACAATAGGATAAAATTCCTTATTTGTCTGAAACAAAGTTTCTGTTTGAGATCAATAATCTGTCTGTTACTCTTTTTCTCCACATTCTTCCCAAGAGGGAAAAAGTTAGAAAAGTTTTTTACTGAGATCTCTTTTCTTTGAAATAGTCTCACATCTATAACAATGTCTATTATAATTTATTACTTATTGCCTACCAGTTTAATATATAAATATTAGAAAGGTAACTATAGCTTGAAATAAAATTCATTGCCATCTTACTCTAAATTATAACATGGACAGTTTTTCCTGGGTATAGATTTTAGAACTTTGTAGGTTATGATGTATGCAGTTTCAGGGAGTACAGTGTATTTGCACTAGAATGTGAATGCTCTTCCAGAAATCATGTGACTAAGGGAGCAAATTAGTTAACACAACAGAAATATCATTTTTTTTGGAATGAAAAAGAGAAAAGAAAGGAAGGGTGAGAAAAAAAGGAAGGATGGATGGAAGGAGGAAAGGGGAAAGTAGCTTTAAGTTTTGTATATATGCATCAAAATATTGTTTTCTTTCCTGTAGGATAAAAAAAAAAAAGACCCTCTTTCATTCAGTGTATTGTTTTACATCTAGAACTTTCTTGAACTAAATGCAGTTTGAGCCTCAAACTAAATTTTGTAAGGTAATATATACATTTATCTTATAGACAAATTAATTGAAAAGGCAAGCTATATGCTGTTTGGATGATAGTTTTTTCTGATAAAATATTTTGATGAGTTAAAAGCAAGTTATTCAGAAATGTGCAGATTAAGTATTTTCTTCAAATATGCAAGGGTTTAAAGAAATAGAGGTTAGATATTTGGCAAAATACTTGATAAATTTTTTGAAAGTTATTTGGCTTAAAATATGACTGGGTTTGCCCATCCCTTTAGGAGACCAGCTGTTGATGTGTCATGAAAGGGGAAAATAAATAAATAATGAAGGTCAGTTCAGCTGTGTCTGCACTTAGGCATGCCAAATGTAGACACAAATACTGCAGGAGGTCACTTTATGTGTATCTGCATTTACAAAAATAAATTTAAAAAAAGTGTTCAAACTTCAGTAGCAAATATATAAACTTATATCAGAGGAGAGGTATTTACAGAACATAGCACATTCTTTTCAAAGCATACATTTTTGGAATGGCCACAAGGAAAAATTTCATTTCCATGGAGAAACCATTTTTATGCCTGTGGGGCTGGCAAATGTGCCAAACATGCCACCATGAAATAATTGGCAGCAAGAGTGGGAAAAAGAAAAAAAAAACTCATTTTAATGGTGAATTTAAATCTCAGGAGTCCACAGACTGCTTCCTCCTTAGAGGAAATGCAAACAGTGAGGAAGGTGTTGAATAGGAATTTTCAATGACTTCTATCAAAAGCAAACGTCAGCAGTGTTGCCCAATAAGCAGGGCTGCCTGTGGGAATAGACAGCACAGGAGCTGGTTGCTTAGGTGGTGAGTTTTGTGAAGTTACCAATGGCTCATCAGTCAACCACCATTATTTGTTATTGTCCTGAATATTAATTCTGAAAAGATTAAGCTTAAATCCTTATGAAACAACCTTTTAATTTTCCAGATAATGATGTAGCAAGAAATAGAATAAGGAATTGGAGAGGAGTGCAAGCTCCCCATAGCAAACCCTCACCAACTGATAATTTTGCCAAGATTAGGTCTAGAGATAGGATGGTAGACAGAGCCACTGATATGCTCTATACTCTTAAAGCAAGTGGAAATTCAAGGATAGTCAGTGTTCACTCAGAGAAACCCTGGTGGTGAAAGCAGAGTTAAGTGTTGAAGTGCGAAAGGGTAAGGGTCAGTAGAAGAAAAGATAATAACCATGTTAAGTCTTTTATTTGGAGGTTCATAGCTCTCTGATAATTTTCAAATGAATTCACAGATTTAATATCTTATTGGTGAGCATATCATGTATCTATTCCTGGCTGCAGAGGAGTTTGACACACAAGTGTAGCTGGACTGGAAATAATGGAGTCAGTCAACCTACAGGGTCTGCCACAGACCTAATTCTGAATTTCAATGAGAAGGGTAATTAGGGTCTTGTCTAGACTAGTGGTAATCATTCAGAAGCTATCAAACCCACCTAACTTCATGATGTGACTGAAAATGTTATTTCTGTTGTCTGGTCATTCAAGTTAAAGAAATAGGAAAGCACAACACAAATATAAATAAAAAGTAAAAAAAAAAAAAAAAAGAACCTCTATGGCAATCACATAGTTGTTTTGTGTGTGTGTGTGTGTGTGTGTGTGTGTGTGTGTGTGTGTGTGTGTTTAATAAGCCCACATATTTCTAGCTGGAATAGTAACTACCAAAGGTGCAGAGGCTAAGGACTGAGGAGGATGATACTTCTTGGGAAGTACAGAACCTCACTTTTTCTATAGCTGGGACAAAAATTCACAGTGGAATGAGGCCTCTGAAGTCCAGAAATGGCTGGGATTGAACTTTATTGGTGCTTCTTCTGATTACACATTTTGAACGCCTCTGAAATCCTCAAAGAAACTACATTGTATACAACCTTAGGGGATGAATTGTAACGTGGGTGAAGTAGATGGAATGTCTGATCTAACTGATCTAACTCTATTTCCAAAATATTCAGCAAATTGTGCTAAGTGAGGTAATGAAATCTTTCTTGTCCAGCTCTGATGGTAACAACGTGTTATGTCCTTTAGCTTTAGTTTCCTAATTTGTTTCAATGATAAAAATGTATAATGTGCATAAACTCACTTTGACATTTCAAAATACTATGTATATGTTATGAATATGTTAGAAGTGCTACATGTAGATGTATTATTATATACAGGCAATAAATTTGTACAAATAATATACTATGTATGTATAAAACGTGTACATAATGCAGACGTGTGTGTGCTGTTTCTCAATTTTATTGACATAATTAATAACTTCAAATATTTTCCTTAACATCTTTCCGTAACAAAAACATGTAAAAATATACTTCTGTTTTCTTATTAGGCTTAGTAAAACTGGTTTTATTTTTACTTAGAAAATGAGTTTTTAGCATTTTGATATTTTCTTAATTGACATTTGTAGAAGTGAAAGTTTATCAGTGGCATAGACCAGGAGAAGAACTTGCAAATCTTCTGAAATTATAGTTTAACAAATACCAATGAGAAAAAATTCTTATTTTGATAGAGTTTGATGAAATTTCAGTTATAATCTTAACATGGATAAACTTTGCAAGTATTTGTCTTTTTATTTATACCAGGCATCTGAACATTTGTTCTGTTTTGGAGAGACTACTCTCCAGTATGAGTCTTGGTGAGAATAAATATTCCTTATGCAAATAAATAAGCCAAGGGAGACAAATACAGCTTCTTACCACCTGTGACAAACTAGGGCATGGATGTGTGCTCTAGACTTGGCCAATCACATCCTCATTGGAGACTTGTGATCTTAAATTTGTGATAGTAAGTAGTAGAAACAGTTGCAAAATCATTCATGGCAGTGGTGGTGATTGATAATAACATAGAGTTGCATAACCAAACCTATGGTAGCCTTGTGAGCCCAGCAATGGCAGTATGTGCCCAGTGGCAGAAATTTCACCTTTGCTGCTTCTGATAGCATATTGATTAGATCATTCCTGGTCTTGGTCTTGGCTATACTCCCAGGTCTTGCCTGTTTACTAAAACATTGTCAAGTCCATCAATGCTGCAAGCTACTTGATATTGATACAATACATTATTTTTTATTTTGTTTGTGAGTATTGGTTGCTATTCCTTAAAATAAGACTCCTGCCTAATCCATAGATTCCTGTATGTATATATTTGTGGGCATTTTAATGGCACACATAAAATAATTTCCTGCCTTGTTAATGATTACCTTCCATGTACTTTACTTACTATCTACTCTATGATTATTTTAAATCACTAGGAGGTTCTTGAATAGGTGACTAATGAAATCTGTAGTTATCATCCAAAGGTTAAAAATAATTATATACTATTCACTGAATAATCTTAGTACTTTGGCAAAATAAAGTATAATTATTTAGTTATAATATTTGCTTCAAAATAGTTTATTTTGCCAAATAAGTAATACCATGACCTTTAGGAAAGAAATGGAGAATTGTTTAAACTGAAAATAAGGGGTGCCTGGGTGGCTCAGTTGGTTGGGCAACTGCCTTTGGCTCAGGTCATGATCCTGGAATTGAGCCCTGCACATCGGGCTCCCTGCTCGGTGGGAAGCCTGCTTCTCCCTCTCTCACTCCCCCTGCTTGTGTTTCCTCTCCAGCTGTGTTTATTTCTGTCAAATAAATAAAATCTTTAAAAAAATAAACTGAAAATAAACAAAACCAGTAGGAATATTTAGTGTAATATTTCCAAGTAGTTTTTAAAATACTGCATTACTTAAAAAAATCATATTTTGCAGACATTATGCCAACTTGAATGCATTTTTTAAAAAAATACAGAGCATTTCTCTTGCCCATTTTTTGATGTGTTCATCTTCTTTTGGGATGTTGAGAGTGAGTAGTTCTTTATAGAGCTTGGATACCAGCCCTTTGTCTGTAGTGTCAAGTAGAGAAAGTCAAGTATCACATGGTTTCACTTACTTGCGGTGCATAAGGAGTAACCTAGAGGGCAGTAGGAGAAGGAAAGTAAATGGGAAGTAGGGTAATTCAGGAAGAGAAACGGAACAACAGAGACTTTGGACACAGAAACAAACTGAGGGACTTGGAGGGAGGTGGGTGGGGGGATGGGAGAGCCTGGTGGTGGGTACTGAGGGTACCTATTGCCTGGAGCACTGGGCATGGGGAATGGGGAATGAATCTTGGAACATTGGAAAAAATATTAAGTAACAATAAAAAAAATAAAAATACAGAGCATTATTGAAAAATTCAGACATTTTAAACAATTTATATATTTTGATTATTTTTTCTTTTTTTCCTAAGTAATTCATATACAACAGTTTTAACTGTTTGTAAATAGCTTAATGAAACAAACACAAAATAAAAAAAATGTGAGTTGACTCTTCAATTGAACCCAGTATTCACCTAATTACATATTTTATGTGTTTTAATTATTTTCAGAATTTCTAATCTTTTGAATATAATAGAAAAATTGTTATTTTTGTTCTCTTAAAAATGGTTACCTGTAATTTCGTTTCCATTTCTTGAATGAAATAATAACTAATTTGTCTTTAGAAATTATCCACTATTAAATTACCAGTATTTTCATCTCTTTCCTAGTAGCCAGAATTGACATTTTATGTGTATACTATAAACAGAATAATAGAATTCACAGACCACCTAGTCTGCTTTTTTTTTTTAAGATTTTATTATTTATTTGATAGAGATCACAAGTAGGCAGAGAGGCAGGAGGAAGCAGGCTCCCACTGAGCAGAGAGCCTGATGCAAGCCTCGATCCCAGGACCCTAAGATCATGACCTGAGCTGAAGGCAGAGGCTGTAACCCACTGAGCCATCCAAGAACCCACCTAGTCTGCTCTTGATGTCAAGCTCATCGTTGAATAAATGAGTTTTAGTTAAATCCAGGGAAAAAATACACATCAATGACTATAATGAGAACTAAATTTAGAAATCAGGCGATCCATTTCAAATACCTGTATCTGATTCTTAATGTTTACATGGTAGATTTATTTTATTTTTCTGAGTGGGCTATGGTTACCTAATTAAAAAAATAGTAACTGAATTTAATGGTTTGTAAATTTTGTTTCAGTCTGGAAATAATATGAATGTGATGTATATATAGCAAAAGTTTAGTGAAACAGCTATTTCTCTTATTTAAAGAGAAATTTTAAATTTCTATTTAATTTCTGATGATACAGAAATATATATAAGAATGTAATTACATAGAAGTGATCCTACTAGAAAGCGGCAGTCATCAGTGGGACAAGGTAGGGTAAATTCATTGTGGTATGATATGTGAGGAGAGGGATAGTTTCCCTGTCCAAAGTATCTTTCTTCCCTTTGTCTCCCCAATGGCTCTGCTGCCTTCAAACCCTCATAATAAAAGTAATGACAATAAACACATGTTAAGGCACCTTTTACCAAAAATGGGCTTTGTTAAAAGGCAAAGTTAGAATCCTGTAGAAGACTTTGGGGTTCTTGTCTTTAAACATGACCATTCATTACTAGTTAATTAATAGTAATTACATTACTATTTCTGTGAAAATGTTATAAATTAGGTATGAATATTATTAGACATTAATTATCAATAATTGTAATGCCTGACATTCTAAGGCTAGAATATATGCACAGAGATGAAAGGGGCTAAGTACCTGCTCTCAGGAAAGGTAAAGTCTTGGCTGCACATATATAATAATGTATAGAACACTACAGAGAAATACAATAAGATGGTAAATTATTTCTGAGTTCAGTATTTGAATTTTTTTCAGCAACTAAAAATCATTAGGAGTAAATGTGCACTTTTCTTGTGAAAAGAAAAAGAATTCATAATGTGGTATCAGCAATTCCCATTTAACCTTCATTAAAACAAAACAAACCATCATTTGCTTCCTACACGATTAGCAACTCAGTAAAACTAGCAAGATACTGGAGGTCTTGGACCTTGTAGCTCAGAGTGAAGTCATATTTTGAATTCTTATTATCTGGTTTTGGCCTTAAGGTTTGGCTGCAGGAGCTGCCTCAGAGAGGTGGAAAAGAAAACAACCTCCCTTAGCTCAGAAAATCTCCACCCTTCTTCATTGAGTCAAGATTTTGTGGGTGGACCTTTGGCAAATTAACCCAGAGCCATCTGTTAAAATAGAGCCTAAAAAGAACCTGTCCTTTCTAGATTATTATGTCTTAGCTAAAGCAATGGAGAAAATAGAACAAACATAAAGTATATTAAAGGAAAAATCTAAGCAGTAGATGCTACAACAATTCAACTTTGATGGAATACCAAACCCCATATTTTAGGGTTGGCATTTGCCAACCCTCCAGTTTAATTTTTAATTAAAATAATGCATATGCATAATTTAAAAATCAAATCACTCTTTAGAGCTTAAGTTAAAAAAAAATGAGGTCCCTTAATGCTCCCACATCCTTCCCAGTACCCAACTCCTTATGTACTATTCTCCAGGTCATTTTCAACTCTTTAGCTATTTCTTTTGGTCTCTACTTTCACATATCTAGAAAATGCTGCAGCAGGCACTTGTTGAGGCACCATATCTTGTCTCCTTGGTCCACCTGATGAACATTTCCATACATTTTTGCCAGTGTCCCACAATTAGCTATTCTGTTTTCACACACAAAAAAATCTTTCACATGTGGGCTTGCACAATCATGAAATATAGGAGCTAATTTCCATGAGACAACCTTCAAATAATGAAGGATGCAAATGAGGACATAGGTGCCCCAGACCTCTCATTCTTTGGTGGGTTAATTCTGTAGCAAGTTCTACATGATACCTCAGATGATCACCCAAGGGATAGTGTCTCTCATTTGCTCACAGTACTAACCAGCTTGGTAACACAGCCTTTATTGTGACTTATCTCTTCCTCATCTTACTTCTCCCATGTCCTCCCATTTTCCAAGATTGCCTAAACAATAAATTATATACTTCTACCTCCTTGTCTCAAGGACTACATACCTCCTTATATGTCATAATTCTTAAAGCAATCACAACAATAACTGGGCGCCTGGGTGGCTCAGAGGGTTAAGCCTCCTTGGCTTTCAGAAGGAACCCAAACCAAAACAGCTGGTTCTTCAGAGCCTAGAAAGCAGACCTTTAAGTTGAGATTTTGGAATTGGATCACTCAGTCACTCAGATGGTAATAAGGATAACATACCTGGTGAATGGAGTGGTGATAACCTCTGTCATGATTCAGTTTCACATTTCCTAAAGCTCTCATTTGGACTGAGTTGGGTTGAGATAATAGGTGGAAGAAGCAGCACTGATTACACCAGTGATTCTCAAAGTATAACCAGTATTCCTGGACTGGGGAAGGGGAAAGCAAGATCCAAAACGGTTGGACCATTTCAACATTATATACTTAGGGTAGAGAACAACACTTCAGGATACAAAAAGAAGCGAATATCTAACAATGTAAAATTCACAATCTCTGTCATCCAGTAAAAATTATCAGACATTCAAAGAAGAAGAAATATACAACCCACAATGAAGAGAAAAATCAATTATTTGAAGCTGACTTGTAAGTTGAACAGAAGAAAGAAAGGGGTGATTATAATGTCTGATATTTTAAAATACACTGGATCAGATTAATGTCATATTAAAACATATTAGAGATACAGAGGAAAAGATTAGAGAACTTGAAGTCGTAGCAGTAGAAACTATCCAAAATGAAGCACAAAGAGAAAAATTAGTTAAAAAAATTATTGGTGAACTGAGAATATTTTAGGCATTTACTAATGTATATAATTAGCATCCCCAAAGGAGAAGAAAAGGAGAGAAAAAAGGAGAAAACAGAAAACAGACTAGAAAAATTTGCAGAAATGTTTCCAATTTTGATACACTCATATCCAAGATAATCAATCCCATCTTTAATAGATATGAAGCTATCTGCACCAGGACACATAACAATGAAATTACTTCAAATCAGTGATAAAGAGAAAAACGTAAAGCAGCAAGTAGAAAACAGAAGACCAATTATGCGGTGAGGAGCAGAGATAAATATTTTATAGCAGACTTTTTTGAAATCAATGCAAACTGGAAAACAGTGCAACATCTTTAAAGTACTAAAAGTAAAATAATATTAACTTAGAATTCTAGACCCATTCCAAAATGAACGCAAAAGAGTAATCATAAAAAAAGGGTATCAAAAGGTAAAATAATTCAGCAGAAAACCTAAACTAAAATCAAAATTAAAGGAAAGTTTTTGGGTATAAGGGAA
Source organism: Spilogale gracilis (assembly GCA_004023965.1). Taxonomy (NCBI): domain Eukaryota; kingdom Metazoa; phylum Chordata; class Mammalia; order Carnivora; family Mephitidae; genus Spilogale; species Spilogale gracilis. Next base: position 7,344 of record PITA01007065.1, on the reverse strand, counting down.
ATGATACTAGATGTAAATCTGGTTCCACACAAAAGATTGGAGAGCTCTGGTAACTACCTGGGTAACTTTTCTCTTAATATTTAAACATCTTTTGCAAAATAGATTAAATAAATATAGTAACAATGGACTGTGGGGTTTTATTTTAACATGACCAAAGAAAAGGTATGGTAATAATTGTATAAATGTTAGAATGGAAGAAATGAAGTACACTTTCGTAAGCTGTTTGTATGTGGTACAGTATCATCTGAATCTAATGTTAAATAAGTATCATTTGAATTGTAATAAGTTAAAATGTATGTCATAATTCTTTTTTTTTTTAAAGATTTTATTTATTTGACAGAGAGAAACACAGCTAGAGAGGGAACACAAGCAGGGGGAGTGAGAGAGGGAGAAGCAGGCTTCCCACAGAGCAGGGAGCCCGATGTGGGGCTCAAACCCGGGACTCCGGGATCATGACCTAAGCTGAAGGCAGTCGCTTAACCAACTGAACCACCCAGGTGCCCCTGTATGTTATAATTCTTAAAGCAATCACAACAATAACTGGGCGCCTGGGTGGCTCAGAGGGTTAAGCCTCTGCCTTCAGCTCAGATCATGATCTCAGGGTCCTGGGATCAAGTCCCACTTCCGGCTTTCTGCTCAGCAGGGAGCCTGCTTCCCCCCCTCTCTCTGCCTGCCTCTCTGCCTATTTGTGATCTCTCTCTGTCAAATAAATAAATAAAATGTTTTTAAAAAAATAGTGTTAATAAACAAATAGTGGAGGGTGCCTGGGTGGCTCAGTGGGTTGGGGCCTCTGTCTTCGGTTCAGGTCATGGTCTCAGGGTCGTGGGATCGAGGCCTGCATGGGGGCTCTCTGCTCGGCAGGGAGGCTGCTTCCTCCTCTTTCTCTCTGCCTGTCTCTCTGCCTTGTGATCTCTCTCTCTCTGTCAAATAAATAAATAAAATCTTTAAAAAAAAAACAAAAAAAGAACAAATAGTGGAGATAAATAGAACCAATTAAAATATTTAGTAATCCATAAGCAGGAAGTAAAAAAAGAAAGCAAAGAATAATATGGGATATATAAAAAATGGTAAGATGCTGGATTTAAAACATAAATATCAATAGTTGCATTTTATATATGGCCCAAATGTTCCTATCTAATGGCGGATATAGGCTGGAAAAAAAAATATCAGACTTAACTGTATGCTTTTTACAGTAAATCTAATTTAATGACATCATTAAGTTCAAAACAGATGGATGAAGGCAGATTTACCAGACTAACATTATTAAAGAAAATGTAATAATATCGGACAAAGTAGATATAAAGGTTTTTTTTTTTTGACAGAGAGAAACACAGCCAGAGAGGGAACACAAGCAGGGGGAGCGATAAAGGGGGAAGCAGACTTCCCGCCGAGCAGGGAGCCTGATGTGGGAATCGATCCCGGGGCTCCAGGATCATGACCTGAGCCAAAGGCAGTCGCTTAACCAACTGAGCCACCCAGGCATCCCGGACAAAGTAGATTTTATAGGAAAAAATAATACTGATATAAGTGATTCCATTTTTAATGACACAAGGGTCAATTTTTAAAGAGAACATAATTCCAAATATTGATACACCTAATAATGATGCTGCAAAATATACCAAGAAAAAATGATACAACCACAAGGGTATTAGACAAATATATAAGTGTAGTTGGTGATATCAACTACTCTGAATAGTTGATAGAACAAGTGAAGAAGTAATCAGTAAGGATACAGAGGCTTGAAAAACATGATTAACCAACTTGAATTAATTGGCATTTATAAAACCTCCATTTCAAATAGAATGCATATTCTTTTCAATTGCATACAGGACATTTATCAAGATGCACCATATCTTGGGCCATAAAATGAATCTAAATTAATTTAAAGTAAGTTAAGTAATAAAACATGCTGTGGGATCATGATGGAATTATCTTACAAATAAATAGGAAAGATCTGGAAAACCACCCCAAATTTAGAAACGAAAAAAAAAATGCGTTAATACTGTGGTCCAAAGAAAAATTCAAAAAGGATACTAGAAAATATTTTGAACTGAACGAGAATGAAAATATGAAATATCAAAATTTATGGGATAAGGCTAAAGTAGCATTTGGAGAAAATTGTATAGCACCAGATCATATGAATTAGAAAATGAAGGTCTCAGAAAAATGACTTTAGATTTTGCCTGAATTAAGAGATTAGAAAAAGAAGAATGAATTAAACACAAAGTGAAAGGAAGGCAATAAAAATGAGAGTGAAAGACAGTAAAATAATAGAGAATAATCAATGGAACCAAAAGCCATTTCTTTGAGAATATCGATAATATTAATAAACCCTTAGGTGGCTAGACTGATAAAGGAAAAATATTACAAGAACACACAAATCACCAATAAGAAGAATGAGCATAATGATGTCACTACAGATTTTAGAGTTATTAAAAGAATAAGAAGGAATATTAAGAACAACTTTTTGCCACTAAATCTTAGACGAAACTGAGAAATTGCTAGAAATATACAAAATAAGAGCGCTTTCTGAAGTGATAACCTGAATATCCTTACATCTTTTTAAGAAATGAATTTGAAGTTAAAACTCATCTCCCAAAGAAAACTGCAGGCTCAGATGGTTTCATGGAGGAATTCTACATTTGAGGAAGAAATACCATGAGTTACACTAAGGCTTCTCAAAAGTTGAAGAAGAAGGTTTGCTTTGCAACTTAGATGGGGATCAGCACTATTCTGAAACAAAACCCAGGCAAATACATTAGGAAAAAACAAAGCGAAACAATAGAACTACCTTTCATTAATTCAGACAAAACACTTATTAACACAATTTTATAAAATTCAGTAAAGTTCTAGAAATGGACAAAAGGAGCCCAACAAGATCATTCTTTGAATGTACTTATTTCCATGGACAGTTTTAACTCTGCAATTTACCAACATGGGATCAATAGATTGCTTACTTGCTTGAGTTAGTTTTGCCTGGATTTATTTCTCTTATAATTAAAAAAAATCCTGGTTGTATATATAGAAAGATAATTATACAAACACATAGAAACATGTAATCTTCTGATTATTAAAAACACAGTTATGATACATTGTTCTATTAAAATGGTATTTCACAGGGGCGCCTGGGTGGCTCAGTTGGTTGGACGACTGCCTTTGGCTCAGGTCATGATCCCGGAGACCTGGGATCGAGTCCCACCTCAGGCTCCCTGCTTGGCGGGAAGTCTGCTTCCCCCTTTATCGCTCCCCCTGCTTGTGTTCCCTCTCTGGCTGTGTTTCTCTCTGTCAAATAAAAAAAAAAAACCTTTTAAAAAAATAAAATAAAATGGTATTTCACAGATAGAAAAATAGAAGAAGACATTAAATGAAGTAAAAGAAGCCTATGAGATAATAAGACAACAGGACAAGCAACTAGCAACAGGGATAAGCCTATCAAAATATATACAAGACATTTATGGAGAACTAATTTATATTTCTGTTGAATGTTTTCAGTTTTTTTATGATGTTAAATTTCTTTAGAACTATATATTGAGTTAAGGCAATTGCAATCAAAATACAAATATTTTAGAGAAAGTAAGCTTGATGAACTTCTGAAATACATAAAGAATAAATGCTAAAGAAAATTCAAGACAATCCTAAAGAAAACTAATAGGGGCATAAATATACAAATTAAAAATGTGACACATTTATCTTTTTTTTCAAGTATCAAAGATTTTTGTTTTTATTTTTAATACTTCACTCAATATGGACAGTGCTCTGTAGAGTGACAGGTGCTGTTAATGTTATCTTAATGGTATCAGTATATCAGCACTTTGGAAGCATCCTATAAAAATCCTTATAGAGTCTTTAATATAACTATAAATAAGTTATGAAGCATAATAAGGAAATATATACCCATGAAACAAGTACTCAATTTTAGAGTAAGCCATACTTACTAGTGTTCTGTGTTCCTATATGAGCCTCCTATTTAACCCATCCTCCAAGGCACTTCCCCCTCAGCAATGCTCAGGTTTTTTGTTTATAGATAAGACTCTATTTCTTGGTTTGCCTCTTTTTTTCCCCCCATGATCATCTATTTTGTTCCTTCAATTCCGCATGAATGAAATTATACGGCATGGCATTTGTCTTTTCTCTAACTGACTTATTTTGCTTAGCATAATACCCTCTAGTTCCATCTGTGTTGTTGCCAATGAGATTTCATTCTTCTTTATGGCTGAGTAATATTCCTGTGTGTGTGTGTGTGTGTGTGTGTGCACACGCATGTGCATTATATGATCCTCCTGTATCTTATATCTTTCTCTCCATGCTGTTCCTTTCAAGGATGAAAGGAAGAAAAATTTTAGATTTTTCTCTATTATGTCTTATTTTGAAAATGAGGTTTGGGGATGCCTGGGTTGCTCAGTCAGTTAAGGGTCTGTCTTTGGCTTAGGTCATGACCCCAAGGTCCTGGGATGGAGTCCTGCATCAGGCTCTTTGCTCAGCTGGGAGTCTGCTTCTCCCTCTGCCTGCCTTTCTCCCTGGTTGTGGACTCTCTCTCTCTCTCAGACAAATATATAAAATCTTTTTTAAAAATGAGGTTTACCAAAATAGGAATATGTCCCTAAACATATATTATTTAGTTTTCTTTTGTTCCTGAGAAGCCCTATGTAGTCTGAAGTCAGTAACAGACATTTAGAGAAAGTAAGACTGGGGAAAATGAACTAAAATTTTAATTGCTTATAGTGGACTGAATAGTGAACTCTTAAAAGATATAGCCACAGCTTAGTTTCTAGAACCTCTAAATGTTACCCTATTTGGAAAAAGAATCTATGTAGATATACCTAAGGATCTTGAGATGGCAAGATCACCTTAAATTATACATGTGGGCCCTAAATCCAGTGCTAAGAGTTCTTGTGAGAGTGAAACAGAGGGAGACTACACAGACACAGAAGAGCAGGCCACATGGCCACTGAGGCAGAGGCTATGATATGGTCTTAAACTGAGGAATGCCTGGAGCCAGCAGAAGCTGGAAGAGGAGTGAAGGAAATTAATTCATCCTTAAAACCTCTGGAGGAAGTGTGGCCTTGCTGAATATCAGACTTAGAGCCTAAGAACTGTGAGAGAATACGTTTCTGGTTGTTTTTTTTTTTTCATTTCAGTTGTTTTAAGCTGTCAAATTTGTGTTTTCTTTCCAGCAGCCTCAGAAAACTAACTAAACTTATTTATATGCATTTCTATTTTGTCCAGTTTCTATAATCAATGTAGTTATGATAATTTTGATAATAACATAAAATGTTTTTAAATAATAAAAATGTTTAAATGATATTTAAGAAGACTCTGTAATGGTAAAAATATTATACTAATTTTCCCCTCTACTTGTGGGGAATGTGGAACCCTAAAAATTCAGAAATTCTAATGAGAAATGCAAGGAAGACAACCTGAAACTGTTCTGGAAATTAACACAAGGAGCTCATACTGCTTTTTATCTCCAAGCAGTGTCACAGCTTAACAGGAAATCACATTCCTTATTGTACAATCAGGAACACAAAGGCAATTGATACAACAGCAAATGGAAATTTAAGTGTCTGGGGAGAGCAGTCTCAAAACCTGATATTAACTCGGGCTAAGATATGACAGATTTTCTTGACTTTAAGAATGATTTAGAAAGAGTTAGTTTTACTCAGCCTGAGAAGATCTCAAAATTAAAATACAGAGATTAAGAATCATTGAAAAAGTGTGAGTGGAGCTAACTTTAGCTAGTTTATACTTTGTTCTAAATTATTTAGCTAATATTTAAGTAAATGAGTCTACTTTGATTGTTTTACTGTGCTGTTCTAATATAGAATTCCATTGTATAGGAAAAGCCCAAATGAGGTTGAAAGATTTGAAACCTGAAACCAAAGCCAATGCATCCTGTGCATTTGCTGGCAACAAACCAAAATCTAGGTCAATACATCTATGACGTAATAGCCTCTGGAGTGCTGGCTTTATAAGTGAAAGTAAGTTGTTGGTAAAGATCACCAACTCAAAGTAGTTTATTAACTAAAGAATGTCAGGTATGGTCACTATCCTTTGGATGACAGAAATATAGTAAAAGAGTCTCTAGTTTTCTTACTTTACAACTGCACTATGATACATTGCATATAAATGTGATTTTGATAAAGAATTTCAGGAAAGAAAAAGCTGTAGGTCACTTTATTAACTTGACATTCATTTACCTTAGGAAAAATGCATGAAACTATAATACATAGGTAGATTTATTTAAGCATATTAATATCTAATGAACTCCTGCAATATTTCTCCTGTTTTTTCATATTTTCTTCAATATTAAGCTAAACTGTCTTCATTTATGTAAGTCAGGTATGTGTGAAGTGTGGTTGAGACAATCTATTTTTATTCAGAGAGCTATTTTTGGTCCTCAGTCTTGTGTAAGGCATCTTATACACCCAGTAAAGGATACATGATGACAAATTTTCAGTTATGTCCATTTCTCCTTATTTAGTTTTATACTCAGATTCCATTTATTTGCATATGTGTTAAATAGAAACTAATTAAAGCAACTATTAGAATAGAAACTATTTAGATATTTTACTTCACATCAGATTTTTATTTCATACTTCCTCCTTGTTGACAATAGCCTCCAGATGGGAATGTACATATGAAATCTGGAAATCTGGAAATTAACTATCATCACTACCCCTAAAGGTTTAACTCATATTATATGCATTTCTTTCCCCACATCTCTGAAAAATCCCAAGAGGACTTTACATCATCATAGTCCCTTCTGGCTCTATTTTTCTACTTCTTCTTAATTAGCTTAGTTTATAGATTTTCTTGCTTTTCCCCATATGCAGTTTGTGTTTGGCCTCACATGGACCCAGCTGTGGAACTCGGACCATTTTCTTAATGTCCACAAAGATAACCTCTCTCACTCAAAACTGTGCTTGTGCATAGACTTTATGCATGATTCAGTGGAGGGGAAAAGGAGGTGTTATACCCCAGAAACACAAACAACTTTGTAATGAGAATTGAACATCCTATCCCACAGCAATGGGAACTTTCTTTTTCCACCATTTTTTTCTGACTACCTAGTGCCACATAACCAACTTCTGTCTCTCACTCTGTTTTTTTTTTTTTCTCTCTCTCTCTCTCTTTTTCCTCTATCACTTCTCTTCTCCCCATTCCTCAGCCTTCCAAGCCAACCAGGTAGATGCACGTCCAGACCTAAAAAAGGTTGGTTTGATTGTGGAGCTGTACGTTTAAGGTTTTTTTTTTTGAAGTCATAAGACTGCCACCCCCCCTCCCCGGAATCAGAATTTCTTTTTTTTTTTTTTTTTTTTTTTTTTTTTTTTTTTTTTTTTTTTT